>CM053035.1:124932546-124951973 GCA_028564925.1 Lithobates sylvaticus | reverse complement strand
TTATATATATTTTTTTTTTTTTTATATATATTTTCATATATATTTTTTTTTTTGAGGCGAGATAGGTTTTTATGTTTAGGTTAATAAAATAGGAAAAAGGTTTAAGGCAAGAAGGTACTGGGACATAATTTGAGAGAATAGACTTTAAGATATAGGAAACTAAGGATATTAGATACCTGATGGGACATTATAAGTTCATGTATTATTGTACACCTAAGGAAGATGTATTCTTGTTTTTTTTTTTTTGTGTTCCTCTTGTCTTGTGAAAAATAAAAGATTTGAAAAAAAGAAAGACTTAAAACTTTAATCATTTTTCAAGTGTATCACTAGCATATGACCTGGCATACAAAATCCAGTTAATGCAACCAGATCTTTAGTATCCAAATCCCAAAATGAAAATATAATATATTTTATCCTACTAATCCTTAGTATACATGTGCAATTCATTTTGTTCCGAATTTGTTTTTAACAAATTTCGACAAACTCGTTCATTCGGAAATATCCAAATTAACAAAAACACGTTTAAGGATTTTTTTGGGAAATTTTAAAATTTTAATTTCGGAAATTTTAAAATGTGGAAATTCGGAATTTGAAAATGTGAAAAGCCTAAAAAATAGAAAATCTGAATTAATAACTAACTAATAATAACTTAACTATTACTAAACTATTAAATTATAGGTATACAAATTTATCCGAAGTTACAAATTATCCAAAATAGCAAATGCCGTATCTAAATGAATGGTACGTAACAAATTACTATTTATTATTATTATTATTTATTATGAATTTGTTCCATTTCATTTGTTTACATGCAGCATTCGTTATTTCAAATAATTCCTAACCTCAGATAAATTTGTATTCGATAAATTCACTAACAGCCAAATATAAAAGGAAATTCCAATACCTATAAGCTAACCACTTGCCTACCGCGCATAGTCATATGATGGCCGCAGGAACCCTTTGTCCCTCCAGGCAGCCGTCATATGACGTCTTTTCTTCCTGAGCCTGTAGGGGGCACGCGCACATGCCCGCCGCATCACTAGGCACGCGATTCATGTGCCCGGCGGCTGCGATGTCCGCCGGGCACCTGCGATTGCCCGTGAACAAAGCGGGACCGTGGATCTGTGTGTGTAAACACACAGATCCACGTCCCTGTCAGAGGAGAGGAAACCGATGGTGTGTTCCCAGTACAGAGGAACACCGATCGGCCTCCTCCCCTTGTGAGTCCCCGCCCCCTACAGTTAGAATCACTCCCTAGGAAACACAATTAAACCCTCGATCACCCCCTAGTGTTAACCCCTTCCCTGCCAGTCACATTTACACAGTAATCAGTGCATTTTTTTAGCACTGATCGCTGTATAAATGTGAATGGTTCCAAAATAGTGTTAAAAGTGTCCGAAGGGTCCGCCGCAATATCGCAGTCACAATAAAAAATCGCAGATCACTGCCATTACTAGTAAAAAAAAATAACAATAAAAATGCCATCAATTTTTCCCCTATTTTGTAGACGCTATAATTTTTGTGCAAACCAATCAATATACGCTTATTGCAATTTTTTATACCAAAAATATGTAGAAGAATACATATCGCCTAAACTGAGGAAAACATTTTTTTTTTAATGGGATATTTATTATAGTAAAAAATATTGTGTTTTTTTCAAAATTGTCGCTCTTTATTTGTTTATAGCGCAAAAAAAAAAAACGCAGAGGTGATCAAATACCACCAAAAGGAAGCTCTATTTGTGTGGGAAAAAATGTATATGGGTACAGTGTTGTATGACCACGCAATTGTCATTAAAAGTATAACAGCACTGAAAGCTGAAAATTGGTCTGGGCAGGAAGGCGATGAAAATGCCCTGTATTGAAGTGGTTAATAGAATGGGGGTGCCCCCTGTTCCAGATGCTTCTGTTACAAGGCTGACAGTAGTGATGGTGATATCACTGCTAACTCTAACCCTAGGGGAAAGGGGGGGGGGGCAGTTTGGAATCTTTGCCCTGGGCGCTGGATGACCTTGCCCCAGCATTGCCTCCAGCCAAAACTTCACAGCTAATGACAGATTCATTTGTTATTGTTTAATATTTAGAAAATATTTACTATTGACTCTCAGAGTTATTGTTGCTCTCAAACTAAAAAAATATTATTTAAAATTGTGTGAATGCCTTTTCAATGTGTTTTTACATACAATAACATTATGTGAAAAGGAAGTAATTATTATATCTGCATTTTCTCACTTAATTTAAAGTGATAGTAAAGTCTTTTTTTTTTTGCTTTCAAAATAAGAAACATGTTATACTTATCTCCTCTGTGCAGTGGTTTTGCACAGAGCAGTCCAGATCCTCCTCTTCTTGGGTCTTTCTTCAGTGCTCCTGGCCCATTCCTCCTGTTGAGTGCCCCCACAGCAAGCAGCTTGCTGTGGGGGCACCCAAGCCGAGCTGCAGCTCTGTGTGTCCATTCAGATATAGAGCCGCAGTTCGGTCCCGCTCACTCTCTCTCCTAATTGGCTAACAGACTTTGTTTCATTCAAGCAGTGGGTTAAATGAAAAAAACTGACCCGATTTCCCTGTCCACACATTCGAGGTGGATGAGGGAATACTCCCCGCTGAACTATTGTATTCTGATAGTGGGGAGACGGCCTTGCTGTCAGACTACACTGATCAGCATTACAGGCTATAGCCTGCAGTGCTGATTGAGCAGGGAAAATCCAACAGCACGGTTTTACAGAAGATGATTGGTAGATTGACTTCTGTACAACCTCCTTGGCCATACATGTATCAAAATTTACTCCAATGTGTGCGCAGCTTTACTGTACATACATTCATATGAGCTATCCAAAAATAAAATGTACACTGAAGTAAATATGGCCACAGCTGGTGTTAAACATTTTTCTATTCTTACTCCAAATGAGAACACACACCAAGTGCAGAGACATATGTTTTTTTGTACCTGTCTCTGCAAAGGCACAAAGAAAACAATTGTTTTCTATGTGTCCTGTTCACGCCACAACATTGTTATCATGGGCATATTTTTTCTGTGCAGAAATCTGCAACATTTTTGTGCACATAAAAAAAGTGCATGACCTCAACATTGTGGTGTGAACAGGGCACATAGAAAACAATTGTTTTCTTTGTGTCCTTGCAGATACCAATGTTAGAAAAATGCACATCTCTGTACATGGTGTGACCAAGCCTAGAATATTCTATGCATGTCAAATCTGTACATTTTTTCCATTTGTTTTTATACATGTATGGTGTGGAAAAGGTCTAAATGAACAAGACTCACTAATGAATTAGGCAGTATTACTCATTAGTAGTTGTCTCATCTATTTTTCAAGTTCATACTAAAGATTTGTAAATGAAAACTGCTAAATATTAAAGCCCAATTTCAGCCTTAAAAAGCATAACAATGAATCAAAAGTACATAGAAACAGTCGGGAATTCATAAATTGTGTCTAAGACACTCTTTAGAATTCCCATGTGCCTCTGTACGACAATATCAGTGCAGGGGACACATTTTTTGTACCTGTTGTAAAATGCCTGCCAGAGCAGCTTAACACAATATATAAACTAAGTCTGTTTTTTAACCTTAAATCCAACTGCTAAGAGCCAAACACTACAGATAACCCATAATCCCTGCTATTATAAAAATCAAATCTATAACAAGTGTTTAGACAAATGTAGCAAATAATGATCAGGTAGACACCACGCGTACCTATATTAGGAGGAGCAGAAAGCTGATGGGAAACAATACCCCTTTTTAGGAAGACATACATTGGATTTATATCATGTTTGGTGTGTAACAAATTGTAATTTCATTCTGTGCAATAATATGTTGTTGTTGGACTGTATAACATGGTCCTCTGGAAATACTGATAAATTGGCTTTGAGGGAGTTCCCCCGGATCATCATAAAAACACGTCAACATCTATTTAGCACCTCTTACCACACCCTCAGACTCTTGGATTGGTTATGTCATTCCTGTATACACCCCGTTATGGAACAAAAAATATTACTGCATCTGCAGTTTGGTAGCTCATGTCTAAAACAGTATCCCTCCCTACAAAGAATTGTCAGCTTTCCTAACAGCTCTATCACATACTGACAATATGGTTCTGTGAGCCCACCCTTTTATAGAAATAGAACTGCGTTATCAATTCCTACAAATGATTGGCTCTTGTGACAGCTGACCATGCAAAAGGCTATAAACTGAATTATACATTGCACCATATTTCTGTTGACAAACCTATAAACTTTTCAACAAAACATTTATGAATTTTGTGAGTATCGGGGATTTGATGCAAACCCATGGTAGCTGCAAACCCAAATCTCATCCTTAAACAGGTAGAGGAAACAAGTCTGAAGTGCTTATATTTAATCAATATGCATTGAACTAGGTTACTTCTTTTGCTATTTCTGTTTTATTGAAGTTAAGAGTTAGAAGTGTCAATACCCTTCAGCTGAACTGAGAAGACACTACAAATGATAAATTTGGATATGATGTTTTCTTCCTTATTTATTTTCACTTTGTTCACGTGCAGCTTTTGTCAGTTACAGCAATAATAATTGGCATTTTTATGGCACTTTCACCCACAGAGAACTCTCCTTTGTTTTAGATTTGTAGCAACGCTGAAAGATGCTGGGCACAAGGCCACCAATGTGATGAAAAGGAAAAGGATATAGATTTTTAGAAAATAATGGAAAACAAGGCTGCTACAATTTTCTGGTGTTGTAGAGTAATTGGGATTCAGAACTAAATTACAGTCATGCTGACACAATGTTAGGAGAAAAAGGTAGGGGAAGAATGAAGGTCTATTCTCACAACAGTGCATTGTGGTGACGTACTTTATTTGTATGTTACAGCAGCTCATTCATTTTGAGTAGGCCACCAAGCAGGAGAAATTGTCCCTGCTCTTTTTTTACATATCACAATGTGCACGTTGTGGGGTGCTGCTGTACCCTGTATAATAAGGGGGGTCTGTAGAGGCATTGGGGTGCTATTTAAAGTGAATAGTACCCCAACGCATCCCACTGTGTTTGGTGCTTTACCATTTGCTGCAGTGAAGTGTTTTTTTTTTAAATCATGCGATATCATAACAATACGGTATGATGGTCCTGATTTTAATGAGAAAATAAAACAAATCCTCTGTGCATGACCTATATACCTAGGCAAGGATTTTACTAAACTTTATTGCAGATCTTTACCTACTTTTTCTATATATACACACAATATACAGTGCTATAATATAATGCAGATATTTCTGTGTACAATCACACTATATCAATTCATATATTATAAAGTGTTCAGTGCTATACAGCAGAGGGTAACACACCACAATGCACATACAGTGCAATGTGATGTGCTGCTAAAAAAGGGTAATGGGTTTCTTTTGAATCATTGCACTGCGCAGGCAACCCATTCATAAGGAATGGGCTATCGGAACATAGCACGTGTTAACATGAGGCATAATACACATTAAAGTGGTTCTAAAGCCTTAAGGTGTTTTACCTTAATGCATTCTCTGCATTAAGATAAAAAACCTTCTGTGTCCAGGATAGCCCCACAGTCCCTCCTTATATTTTCTTGAGCCCAAATTGGATCCAGCACTGTGTAAGAGAGCATCAGCACTCTTGGCTCTCTCCCTTTTTACAGGGCAGATAATTGGCAGTGGGAGTCATTGGCTCCTGCTGCTGTCAATCCTATGATGAGGAAGCAGGGGGTGAGGCAAAGCCCTGCTGTCTGTGGATGCAGCCAGCGGGGCCCAAGAGCTCTTAAACTTGAAAAGGCAGGAGGAGCCAGGAGCAAATGAACGGAAGACAATCCGCAACTCCATATATGCTCTTTAACCACTTCAATACTGGGAAATTTCCCCACTTCTAACCAAAGGACAATTTTCAGCGCTGTCGCAATTTGAATGACAATTGCACAGTCATACAACACTGTACCCAAACAAAATTTTTATACTTTTCTTCCCACAAATAGAGCTTTCTATTGGTGGTATTTGATCACCACTGAGGTTTTTATTTTTTGCTAAACAAACAAAAAATTACTTTTTCCTTGTTTCTGTTAACAATTTTTTTCTCCTTCACTGACGGGCACTAGTGAGACGGCACCTATGGGCACTGATTAGGCGGCACTGATGATTTGGCACTGATAAGGTGGCACTGATGGGCACTGATGAGGAGGCACTGATATGTAGAATTGATGGGCACTGATATGCAGCACTAATGGGCACTGATAGGTGGCACTGTTATGCAGCACTGTTGGGCACTGATAGGCGGCACTGATGGGCACTGACAGGCGGCAATGGATGGGCACTATTAGGTAGCACTGATTGGCACTGACATGTGGCACTGATGGACACTAATAGATGGCACTGGTGGGCAGCACTGATGATGAGGTACTGACATGTTTTACTGATGGGCACTGATTGGCACTGCGATAGGCACTGATTGGCAATGTGGTGGGCACTGTTTGGCATTGTTGTGGGCACTGATTGGCACTTTGTTGGGCACTGACAGATGTTTCAGATGGGGCACTGACTGGTAGCTGATGGGCACTGATTTCATTGTTGGTGGTACATCTGATGGGGCCTGTGCTTTTAATCAATGTGCTGGTTATCAGCACGGACCCCTGCTCTGACAGGGAGAGCCGCCGATCGGCTCTCCCTGTCAGCGCAAACCCAGGAAAGCCACGCTGGTTCAGGCTGTAATCAGCTGTGATTGGTCACAGCTGATCAGGTGTTAAGGAGCTTCTTTCAGAGGCTCCTTACTATGATCAGAGATGCAGTGTGTCAGAGTGACACACAGCACTACTGATTGCCATGCTGCGTTCCCCCCGCGGGCACGAGCCGACATGTTATGCTGCTGAACATCATATGACGCCCAGTCAGGATAACTGAACCCCCCACCTGGCCGTCATTCTGCTATAGGCTGGGCGGGAAGTGGTTAATAAGTCCAAATTTATTGTACCTCCATAAAAGATAGTTAACGTATTTCAGCCATATTGATCTTGTTCACAACCAGGAGCGACAGCGGGTGACCCCAGATGAGGAGGATTGGGGATGCTCTGTACAAAACCATTGCACAGATCCGGTAAGTATAACATGTTTGTTGTTAAAAAAAATTTAATAAAGGTTTTAAATTACTTTAACATACTGCAAATAATCACATAAGTGTAAGTCCAGCCTAACACCTTTTGATGTGTTGACAGGGATTGCGTTATATAGCTCATTCATTTTAAATGAGCTGTCAATGCATCTTAATGTAGAAAAAAAAATTGGCCTTGCATTATTTTTAAAAGTACACTTCAATGCACAGAGTATTAGCATCCATAAATTGTTGTTGATTGTAGAACAGGTGCACTAAAGTTTTTCAGTTAAAAAAATTTAAGAAAAATGCATCTCTTTTAAAACCTATGGAACTAGTTAGTCATGTCTCAATTGCATTCTTGGCTGCTTTCACACTGCTGTTGTAAAAATGCATAATGTAATCATTTAAATCCTATGGAACTCTTCAAACCTGTCAGTTGCGTTTTTTAAAAGCCCTGCTTGCTGCATTTTTGGTGCGTGTTTGGCTCATGTTAGGGGCCTCCTGATGTGCTGGATCTAAATGATAGGGATGACGGAAAGGGACATGTGTGTCACTGGGGCTGCTGCTACTGAGAGTTCTGGAGTGCGATCACACTGCAGTCATGTTTGTCGGCTTTGAATGAGTGGGGACATGGCTGTTCTGTTGTGGTGCTGTCTGTAAATTTTGGAGAGACACAAGAACAAAAAGGGCACTGGTTTCAGATTTTCTAAGGGTCACTGAAATTGTTACTGGGCACACTGGCTTCAGTTCGGCATGAATCAATTTGATCATTAAATTACCTTGGACTATAAAGCCAAAGTAATACTGCTCTAGGTGAGTGACCAGCTCTCACATCTTGTGAACTGGAACAAAGGGTGCTGCACAAATCTGGAATACTGTATTGCTGCACTCCGTAGTATCTTTATTGAAACATGAAAATCACATCACAGGTATGACAGGAACAAAGATTAGACTTTCGTGCTAAATTCAGCGCTTATTTTAAAGTAAGCGCTGAATTTAGTGCAAAACGTGTCACCTTTTAATGTTCCTGTCATACCTTTGATGTAATTTTAATGCTTCAATAAAGATACCAAAGAGTGCGGCAATATTCCAGATTTGTGCAGGTTACTGTACCTTGGACCGTTGGACATTTGTTTGGCGCTCTCATGGGATTATATGTGTACAGTTGTCATGGGGTTGGAGTTTGCATGAAACAAATAATGTTATCCTAGCATCCTAACTATTAACATTAGGGGAAACCTACTTCTGAGCACTGCACAATGCATGCTGTGCTGTACATTACATCAGCCTGACCTCTGCATCCTATACAGTATGTTGTGAGTAATTACATATAAACAAAGAAATGCAGCGCTGGATGGTGAAGAACTATAGATTATCAATTAATAAAAAATACCAAAAAAGGTGAGTGAATATAATGAATACTCAATCAAAATTCATATGTGAAACTCAAAGTTCATAAAGTCCAAATATTCAGGTGAAATAAAACAAATGAATTCATAAAAACTTCTGTGAAATCAATCCAAAGTATATATGTTGATAGCAGTGCAGCCCATCACCACAGAGATAAAACAGAAGGGGGGGAGGCTTACCAGAAAGCCAGTGACCGCCCTTATTCAGGGGGGTCGAACTAAGCTTTAGAAGAACAGCCTTGGTGCTGTTAGGGATTACCAGCGTCCCGATAGATGTCCAGCAGTAACCAATCTCCTCCTATGTGGCAGTCTCTCCCGGATAGTCCTCGTGTGTCACTTACCAAACAATCAGAATCAGGGAAAAAATGTAACTTTTTGAACTAGGCGATGGTCTCCCAGCTCTCCAGCTCACTGCAACCTGTCCCTGCTGCAGGGGAGACATCCGGCTACACAAAGCAAGTCTGACTGACACACCCGCTAACAAAACATTACTGAATGGCTGAACTAAGACACTTCGGAGGCTCACCCCGAAGTGTCTTAGTTCAGCCATTCAGTAATGTTTTGTTAGCGGGTGTGTCAGTCAGACTTGCTTTGTGTAGCCGGATGTCTCCCCTGCAGCAGGGACAGGTTGCAGTGAGCTGCTGCTCACATCACATTCCTGCTGCTTGCTAGACTCATGGGACTTGCTCACACACAGAAGTGTGAAGTGGAACTAGTGGAGAGGGAGACCATCGCCTAGTTCAAAAAGTTAAATTTTTTCCCTGATTCTGATTGTTTGGTAAGTGACACACGAGGACTATCCGGGAGAGACTGCCACATAGGAGGAGATTGGTTACTGCTGGACATCTATCGGGACGCTGGTAATCCCTAACAGCACCAAGGCTGTTCTTCTAAAGCTTAGTTCGACCCCCCTGAATAAGGGCGGTCACTGGCTTTCTGGTAAGCCTCCCCCCTTCTGTTTTATCTCTGTGGTGATGGGCTGCACTGCTATCAACATATATACTTTGGATTGATTTCACAGAAGTTTTTATGAATTCATTTGTTTTATTTCACCTGAATATTTGGACTTTATGAACTTTGAGTTTCACATATGAATTTTGATTGAGTATTCATTATATTCACTCACCTTTTTTGGTATTTTTTATTAATTGATAATCTATAGTTCTTCACCATCCAGCGCTGCATTTCTTTGTTTATATGTATTTATTTTGTGCCCTATACCTGGGTTATTAGTGTTCAGCTGCAGGATTCACCTTCACGTTTTTTGATTCATTTCCACACCAACACAATTTGTCACAAATTATTTTTCACAAGAATTATTTTCTTGTTTTTTTCACCTAGCGCAATTTCTTTTTTTATACTTATTTCATGTTGTGAGTAATTGCTGCACTCTGGGGAGAGATTTACCTAAACTGGACCAGACAGAATTTGGAGCAGCTGCTCCAGGCTTAGTAAATTCCCCTCAATATTCTTTGTTGTACATTACATACCCCTACCAAGGTGTTTACTGTCCCAATTGCTGTTTTTGCTGTTACTAAGAAGTGTTTAACATTTTTAATAAACTTCAGGTAGAATTAGACAAGGCATTTTCTTACTGATATGTGAAAAACCATTGCATAGAACAGGTAAGTATAACAAGTTTATTTGTATTTTTTTAAATACCCTTAATAGCACTTTAAAGCATATTTCATGGATATAAGGATTGTGAAATATATGTACAGTTGGCCTAGATTATATTTAACCATTACTTTTCAAGCATCCTATTAATTATCTCAGTATGGCTACTTCCACTGTTTGCTGCCACTTACATAGTATGCATAGGGGTCCCCAAGGTACATCACAAGAATGGTAATGTCTCTGGATAGTATTTAATATGTCAGAAACCAGTAACACTTTATAGCAAGGTATAAAGGATATATGTGTATATATATATATATATATATATATATATATATATATATATATATATATATATATATATTGAGAGCATGTCACTGTGGGTTTGTCAGGAAGAGGAAACAGGGTTTGCAACTTTGCAGAGTGCAGGACTACGGAACAATAATTTTGAGCAGAGAAAACGGTTCTTTTTCATATTTCTCCGAGGTTTGATATTTCTGTATTTTGGATATTTCAAAGTGACCTTGGATGGAAGAAATCCCCAACCCAGTATGTGGGTTTTGTGGACAACCAGCAGAGTGTGTGCCCAGGTGCACACAGCCCTTATAATGAATGTCTGCTTGGAGTTCCAGGTGGAGGGAAGTTGGGGTTGGTGCAGTTGCTGCTGTTTGGAGACAGAGCCTGGTCAGGAGATCTAGGCGTTCCTGATGGAGACTGCAACCCTTGTGAGGGGGATTTCTTGCCCAAGGACTGAGGAAGTCTGGCCAAGCTACAAGAGAGGGTTTAAAGGGGCCGAGGATGCTGAGGAAGCCAGTGAGTCCAGCGGGCTGGAGGAAGTCTCTGGAAGGAGCAAGCCTGAGGTACTGGGAAAAGCCTGTGGAGGGGCCATGTGGGGCCTGAACAGCTAAGTGCTGTCTTCTAGACTAAAAGAGCCTAAATAGCCAGTGGTCTGGGAGACCAAAACAGAGCAGGTGGCTCTGCATTTTCCAGTGTTGTGTATATTTTGCTAGAGAAGACCCCTGCATATGGAACTTTATGTTGGATATACAGTTTCACCTGACATGAATTTCACAAAAAATGCATCTACCACTAAGCTAACGATTCCCCAGGTCATATATATATATATATATATATATATATATATATATATATATATATATGTATATATATATACTGTATATATTTAAATGTTACGTTATATTCAGCCAGCAGTAATTTCCCACATTGATATGCTTATAAACTTGTGGCTGAACCACTATATAGAAAACCATTTTAAAGTATTGCCCATTTTCTTGCAAAGTTATTACAAAGACAATTGGATGTACTAGATTCTGAGTAAATTATGTCCACCTATACTGCTGTTAGGTACATCAAATTAGAGCAAAGCGACCAAGTTTACGATAACAGCCCTAAACAAAAAATAAATGTCTACTATAAAATGTGTTGAAATAGAAAAAGGGCAATTTATTTCTCAATGGAAGGAAAAGATGACTATGTGAATAAAATCTCCTGTGGCTTAATTCATCTTCAACAATATGTCGTGTACTTGCAGAAAACAGCAATTTCTAGATTTGTAATTGTGGAATATTGTATTTTACTTGTAGAATTTTTATGACACGAGTTTGTTTTCATTGCAATGTGCACACTTTGTTGTCTATTTTGCAGTATAATGTATACCCACTTCACAGGAAAACAAAATAAATCTTCTAATATATTTTAAAGTACAACTCCAGGCAACTAACATATTTTCTCTAACATTTTGTTGTTTTCCAAGTTTTTTTGTTCAGTTTAATAGTGATGATGTTTGTGGCTTACTTTTGCTTTTATTGTATTATGTCCCCCACCTTAAACCAACTCTTCAACCTTTGAAAAGTATGACATTCTGATAAAAATAAAATAAAATGATGACATGTAAATTATAATGCTGAGATCGCACAACATTGATGCCGCAACTGTCTGAGTAGCATTGCATAGAGAGGCATATCTATTTAAAATAGTTGTGAAGGCATGGAGGAGGGAGGGAGAGAGAGAAAAACATTTGTGGTCAAAATTATTTTAGATTAATGATATCATGATCATTTCCATATACAAATTATTTTATTTTTCTCTCTCCTGTCTAGCAGGGCAGAAAACCATTTTTTTTCTTCCCTTTTCTCTCTCTCTCCTTTATACGGTGGTTATCTGGTTTCAGCCATTATCTGATATGATGAAAAACATTCCTGTGCCACCACGGCGACCGTAAATACCATCTTCTATAATGTAGGGGCCTACACTCCACAGGTAAGAGACATCAGTTATTTCAGGAACTCAAGTGTCTTGCTTGTGATATAGCTTTTATTCAAGAGATGCATTTAACCAACAATACCAGCACCAAACTTAACTCTTCTCATTATCCTGTTTGGTATTACAGCTTATCGTACTCCAATAAAGTTAAAGGAATGTTTCTTTTCAGCTTTCTGATATGCTTGCTGGCCCCCACAGAAGATTCTTTTTCCTTAAGGTTACTTTAGCCATAATTTACTCTCCCAATCAGGACCAAATAAAATTTCTCTCTTCAATTGTCACTAAATTGATCAGGGTCTCACCATACTAGTTGGTGATTTAAATATAGCATTGGAACCCGGGATTGATTCATCCCAGGGTTTTTCATCCATATCGTTAAAAATGCCTGGTCTAAATATCTCCTTACGGTCAGCTGACATACTCAAATCCTCCTTCCTTTTAACATGGCAGGGTTCGTCTCCAATATAACTAGGAATCCACCTCACATCTGACCCAAATTTTCAAAGCCAACTGCTGTATATGTCATTGCTTAATGCCAATAAACATGATTTTGTCAGGAGCGTGCATGCTCCTGCTCCATCATAGCTGCTGGTTTCAACATCCTGTCTCTGGCTGTGGCATTGTCTGTCCACCTGCAAAGTGATTGATTGTGGCCAGACACTGGGTGGAGACCAAACCTAATTAAAGCTAGCCCAGCTTGCAGTCTCATGCATGTGATAGAGTGTGTAAATACCTGATCAAGCTGCCTGTTTGTTTGCCCTGCTTTGCTAGATTGGATTTTCCTGTGTATGACCTCGGATTGGATATAGACTATTCTCTGCAGTCTGCCTGCCATTTACCTGGACTGTCATTGAACCACTCTGCCTGTCTGCCAACCACAAGTACCTGTTGGCTTTGCTCAGTTCACGCCTGCCCTGGTGCAGTAGCTAGGCACTATAGCATTGTGTATAGGCCCTGGGGGCAACCAAGAACCGGTAGGCCTGCTTGCCTTATGGGAAAGGGGGCTGCTATAGGTGAAGAACACGGTAATCCGCTATAGTGTCTGACCACCTGCATTAGGGGTAGGTATGACAGATTTACAGCACTGGATCTCACTATTCAAATCGGTTAGGCAGGATTAACGTTATAAAAATTTATGTTTTCCCTAGAACCCTATCTCTATTCCAAATGATCAGTTTAGGAATACCTCAGGGGATATTTCTCACATTTCCACTCTCTAGTCATTAAATATATCTGGAATAGGTCTAGTCCAAGACAAAAGTTGTGGTGGTCTAGCATTCCAGTGTTTCAGAAAATGCTATCAATCTGTTAATATTTCTAGAACTGCTGATTGGAAATGCTCCCACCTCACTAAATTGTGTGTAAAATTGGAATATGTTCTAAGTAACTCACCACTCCATACTTCCCTGTGGATACACACAAATTATAGAAATCTTTTACCTCACATGTCTCCCCTAAAAAAATTCTTCTCTAGCTGTCTAGAACTGCATACTAAATATGACTGGGACTATAAATCTTCTTTGAAGCCACTATTGGGCCATTTATGATTTCTTCTGGGCCTGTTGGATGCCCGTTTTAAATCATGGGTGGTAACACAACCTCTACTCTTACACCAAACCATGGCGACCAATGTTATCTCACCGCTACATAAGATTAAACAATCGTCACCAGCCATGACAATGGATATACAGGTATGGAGACATACACAACTCTCACAGTTGTTGAAACACCTACTAAAACCGCTGAGTTCCCTGAAAGATCTAACTCTGATTGAGCATATTCTATCTTTATCCACTTCGCTCGAATAGAGGACCTTCTAAATATTTTAAACCTTTTACTGGGGACTCATAGCTATTTTGTACCCATCATCTTTACTATCCTGGGAATCCTACTTTCAGTCAATCCTTACAGATGATCAAAAATATAAAGTACTTCAGCTTGCACATGTGTCCTCTATCTACTCAAAAATGATAAAGGTGAACTATAAAATGCTAACCAGATGGCACCTTATGCCTGCCGAACTTCACCATATGTTCCCTGAGATACCACCCAACTGCTGGAGGAGTTGTGATATATTGGCCACACATGCTCATATGGTGAGACTGCCTGCTCATATCACCATATTGGGCTAATGTTTTGAAGTTGATTATAGAGGAGATCCAATCTCCCAAAAATAATTTAAAATTCAGCAGCTACAAGTACTGTAGCTGCTGACTTTTAATATAAGGCCACTTACCTGTCCAGGGATCAAGCAATGTCTGCACCTGTGCCGTTTACTACTGTATATGCGGGAGTCGTCAGTGCTTTGTGAATGGTCCCGCAGTCTTCTGGGACCTGTGATGTGTCCCAGAAGGCTGCGGAAAAGGAGGAGGGTCTGAAAATGCTTGTAGATCTCTGAGCTGGAAGTGGGAGTGGGTTCTTGTCAAAACCAGGTACCTGCTCCCCCTCCAATTGTGGCAGTGGGGGGGGTGCAGTCAAGCGAAGATTCCCTTTTTGGGTGGAGCATGGTTTTTACAATATCCAAAGGTGTACTGTTTCTAATGATCCTTGTGTTGTTCTCTTCCATTGGACACATGGACCCACAGGCCACTAAGAAAGATTCATTACACCACATCTACTAAATGCAGCTCAATCTCTCATTCCAGCCTTCTAGAAACAAAAGGCTGTGTGTTGTGTTTAGATTTCACCCCAGTTACCAATGCCAGAGTGGATGATAGGGCATGGCCAGGCACACTTTCTCCTCAGTCTCTTTCTCTATCATCATAAAATAAAAATTTAAAAACCCATAAACAAAAAATGAAGGCCCAAAATATCACCACTTAAAGAAAAGTCTGCAACAATACACTGTCAAAGCAAGGAAAAAATGTTCTTCAGATTGGAGATATCAGCTAAAGGTAGGGGCTGAACTCAAATAAATCACAAAATAAAATCAAAGACAAAAAAGTCCCCAATAATAAGGGAAAAAACAATCAAAGGATTTGATTGCCCACAGCGCTTTTATTCAGAATTAAAGTACGTTTCTATGCAGTTTGTGAACTTTCCTTATGCTTCCCCTACAGCAGCTTCTAATACAATGACATTTTGACTGATTTGTACACACCCCTTTTATAGTAAGTAGACTGGTTCACCCAAAAGCCCCTTATTGGTCCTTCTCAGTCTGCTGGTCATAGTTTAAAGGCCCTAGTTAATCAGCACATAAATTCACCAAGATTACATATCAACTTCATTCCGAATTTGCCTTGAACCTATAGTAGCGTCAAACCCAAACATCATCCTTAAGCTATCCATTAGGTCATGCTATTTTTTATTTTTTTATTGTTTAATATCATTTAATAGAATATTTTTACAGATGTTTTTTCATTGATGTTATGCAATGTTAACATAAGACTTCTGTGGCCAGAAAAGATCCATGTTGAACAATATGTACGTTGATAAAAAAAATGGTTCATAAAGGCCAAGGATATTCAATAAATCTCATGAAGTCATGTAGAAAGTGGTCAAGAGCAGATGTTAAATTTTTATCTGAAATCAAATAAATCTGTATTTATTTAAACAAAGCTGTGTAAAACATAGGAAATATGTTCCCAATAACAATGGTATACCTTGGTACCTAAAAGATATAGGCCACGCAATGCTTTAAAGTATACTTAAAAGTACTGTAAACCAAACAAATAATCAGAATTCAGTTTACTGAAGATAAAAGCTAATTGTATAGTATGGTTACTGTAGATTACTAAACTGTGCTTTAGCTTGTACAATACCCATGATTGTCTGTACTTCATAACTGAAGGTTTAAATCTGTTCATTTTGAAAATAAATTGTGGATCTGATGTGAATACTTTTAAGCTGTATTCAATGTATTTTATCAAGCCAGAGTATTAAATAATGCTCAGTAAATGTGTTCTACCTTAGCTGACTCATGTCATATTATCTAACTGCACAGTGCAGGCAGCTTTTTGTACTCTTCACCTCTCCAAATAGTTTTTACCACAAATGGGGATGTGAGCTTTTCTCTGCAGCAATGGGATTTTATCAAGATATGGTGCATTAAGATTCCACAGGTCTTAATGAAAAATCCAGAACCCATATCTAACTCTGACTTCATCAATAACTACTGAAACCAAAGCCAGAGCTAGAATTATACCAATTGATTTTATTTTCTGTATAAGATAAATAAAAATAAGCTTTGGATGCAAAGAATGGGGGATAAATGGGTTTATGTAGCAGACAGTCATACTGTATGTATTTACATTTTCCTGCACCAGGAAATAGAAAAAATGGAAATTAATTGGTCAATATGTTTTTTTTTTTTTTGTACATCAAGTCGACATTGCAAGCTCATATTTTAAGTGGCACTCCAGCCAAATGCATTTTTGTACTGTAAAGGGAGGGTTAGGGACCTGGCTGCAGTTATTGGGACAGGGAGTTGACAAACCCATCAATAAAATGCTGTCAGAAGTCCCAACCTTTGCACAATCTATCCAAAATAACAAAAAAAATGTCATTGCTGGAGTTTCACTTTAAACCAGGGACAACCAGAAATACAAAAAAAAACACTTTATACCCAACAGTTAAATATTTTTCAGTGTACCTCTGTAAGAGCTACACTGATTCAGATATTATGAGGTATTAAAAAGATAGTGCAACACTGTTTTATATTTACTATCATATAAAATATTGAAATTTATATAAATGAAACACCAGAACACCAAAGTCCATTTAGTGATGAAATGTGCTTCAATTAAGTGCAACACCCAGTGCTCAGACTAGTAATTTAAGATTGTCTTCTTACCAGATAAACAATCCTTTCAAGGTCTATACTCGCATCTGTGAGTTTTATTACCCCTCACATTGGGTACGATTCATCTCGGCTCAACCTTATTGTGGAAACCGTTGTTACAAACAAGCCAAGCATAGTACTCTCAGAGTGTCCATAGAAGCCAGTCAGATCAATGTTCAAAAGAGAAAAGGAAAATTCATTGTGCAGTGTCCAAATAAAAAGCAAGGAATTTGTGCCCTCAAGAGCGCCCTGACGTTACGGCTATTTCCTGCCCTGCCTGACGTACGTTTCATCTGAATAGATGTCTTCTGTGAGGCATTAACCCTTTCACTGCCAGGTCCGTATGTCGTACAGACCGGCAGGTGGCCGTACGGACCTCATATCTCGCTCTCCTATAAGCTTATGGTCACTTTTAATTTAAAAAAACTGACAGGAAGACCCAATCAGTCTGCTTTTGTGAGAGAGGCCTAAGGGATGCACAGGTGTTCCGTGCATTTCTGTGCAGGCAGTCCCATTGATGTTATCTGGGATGTAGCACATGCACGAACAGAGGCCGTTGCTCCCAATTTTACATCCATGTAGGTCTGCATGCATGTCCCTGAGCTTACACTGTCTGCGTTCGGGGTCATGTATCCACATCCACACGGATGTCAGATTGGGAACACAGCTATGCCTGTGCAGCCTTTGCATCCTAATTGACATAAATGCGACTGCCTGTATGGGGATGCAGGGAACACCTGTGCATCCCTGTGCGGGTAAACATGGCCCCCCATGGCCCTGGTACACTTTAGTATGCCATATGTGAACAATGCTTTAGTAGCAATTTAGCAGGAATTTTGTTATGTTGTGTTTATGTGCACTATTAATGATTTTAGTGTATTTTTAGCGAAAATATTGATTTGATAAACATTTGCGCAAATATTGCGCTGCCCTAAAAATCAGTAGCACCTTATTTTTATTCTACTGGCCACATGCTTTCAGTAAATGCATGGTTTAGGAGAGTCTTTTACAAATTGAAAAATTAAAACCTCCAGATTGTTAGAGACATTTTTGGGTACGTTCTATTTTCACCATTTTGCAAAAAGGGACAACTTAAAATTTACAAATATTTGTTATTTATTAACTCCATACAGGTTAAGCGTTTATATTTAGAAGTGATTTAGCAGGAATTTTGTAAAATTTGCTGTGTTTTTATCTGCTAATAATGGTTTTAGTGTATATCTTGCGAATATATGGATTTAATAAACATTTGCGCAAATACTGTGGGTCTAAAAAATCAGTAGCACCTTCCGTTATTTACATTTTTGCGTTCGTTCGATTTTCACCATTTTGCAAAAAGGCACAATGTAAAAAAAAAAATGTTTTATTATTTATTAACTCAATACAGCTCAAGCTTTAATATTTAGTAGGGATTAAGCAGCAATTTTTTAAAATTAGCTATGTTTTGTTGCCTTATGCGCTTATGTGAAAACTCCAGTAATATCTGTACAATATTGTAATTAGAAATATATTTCAGTTAGAGGGAAATATATATTTAAAGTATTGAGGGTTGTGTTGGTGTTACTGTAATTAGTTCAACTTCAAAGCTTGGCCTTTTGTTTTCCCTGATAACATCTCACCTGGGTAGTAAACAACAACCTTCTTTGATTCATCCAATCAGGTGGTGCCCAATATACATGTACTAGGTACAGTGACCAATTAGGGAGAATTATATTAGCTACACTACAGGAAGTAGGCGGGGGATATAATGCTTTGTGAGCAAGCCAATGCTCCGTTTTCTGGTGGGGAACACACAGCAGTCACCATGGGCTGAACTGAAGTTAACAGGTAATATAACTCTATACTTGCGCCTTAGATTGTATTTTAAATACGGTTCTGTGAGTAATTTGTAAATATCATGTAAGCCAGGGGACCTACACTGTACATTGGGTTGTAAATTATATCTGGTGTGTAATTTGTATATATATATAGTATGTAACCCCATCAATAAATGTGTATTGCGGATTGAACTACCTCTTTTGTACAAAATCTCTCAGATCTGGATATGTATATGTCCATACTACTACAATGATTGAGGTGTATGAACATATACAAATACTAGACAACGGTTTCTATCTGCTAATAATGGTTTTAGTGTATTTTTTGAGAATATATTGGCTTGACTACATTTGCGCAAATATCACGGTGTCTAAAAAATCAGTAGCACCTTCTTTTTATTCTAGAGGTCATATGCTTTCAGAAAATATATGGTTT
>CM053035.1:124842843-124932046 GCA_028564925.1 Lithobates sylvaticus | reverse complement strand
AAAACCTTTATGAGGAAAGAAGAAAAGAGAGGAAGAAGGGGAAAAAGAAGGAGATAAGGGGAAGGAGAGGATGGAGGGTGTGAAAAGCACCTAGCGAGGGGCCCTGGGAGGAAGAGCCGCAGAGTGAACCCCCGGGATTAGGGAAATGCCTACGTATGTGGCCCATGGTTCCCAGGTCTTTTGAAATTGATTGAAAGAATCTGATAGTATACTGGATAACTTCTCTTGAGTCATGATCCACGATATTTTCCTTGTCACTGCAAGTACAGATGGTTTAGGCATTTTCCAAGCTTTGGCTATCGAAATTTTAGTTCCTAGGAGAATAAAGTGGATTAATGTTTGTGCAGCCTTAGGCAGTCGTGGAATATGCGCATTGAGGAGCGCCACCTCAGGAGACCTGGGAATCTGATAACCGGTCACCTTGTGGATCATGTTAAAGATCCTTCTCCAAAAAGTACGTATCTTGGGGCATTCCCACCAGACGTGGACCATGGAGCCTAGCAGTCGGCAGCCCCTAAAGCATTGGGGGTCTGCTGAAGGATAAATGGCTGCCAGCCTGGAAGGGGTAAGGTACCATCTAACTAAAATTTTGATGCTAGCTTCCATCAAGGAAACGTTTTGGATTCCTTTAAAAGATTTAGTGGTAGCCGACTGCCAGGTCTCCAGAGTCCATTGGCGTTGGAGGTCTGCTTCCCAGGCCATCATGTAAGAGGTTTTGTCAGTGGAATGAATGAGGGCTGAATACCCAAACACTTTTTATGGCAATAACTTGCATATAAGCCTCTAAAATGAGCACTTTTGATTTTCTCACATTCGTGTCCCATAGACTTTAACAGTGTTCTTATGTTCGCACAAATATTTTGTCTGCTCGCATGTTCTGGGGGGGGGGGGGGTGTTTTGGCTCACCCTAGCTGAGAATAATGTAGTTAATAACAATCAGCAAAGGAAGTTATAACCTTACATGTGTCTGGCAAGATCATCTGTTTTTCAGATATAACAATAAAACTTTCAAAGGTATATTTTATTTAGGTGTCATTAAACCCACATCACTAAAAACTGTCAGTACATGCTGTAATATATGCCATTCATACTCACTCAGTCACTGTAGGATTCGTTTTCTGCAGAAGCATCTTAGCAACTCCTCAGTTCTGATTCTGAAATATCATCTTCAAACAGGTCCTGAACTGAGGAATCTGTGCCCATAAAAGGAAAGCAAAGCATAAAGGACTAGTCCCATCACCATCATGGTGATGGGAAAGAGACCCTCTTTCTCATCACCATGGGAACAAGTTGCTTTGCCAGCTGAGTTCCCTTTGGCAAGGTACTCTTCCCCTTTAGACCCAGCTAGGCTGCATACTCAGATTTGATAAGATGGATTTTTTTTTTGGTATTACAAAGCACTGTAATAGACACATACAGTGCCTTGAAAATGTATTCATACCCCTTGAAATGTTCCACATTTTGTCATGTTACAACAAAAAATGTAAATGTACTTTATTTGGGGTTTTACGTGACAGACCAACACAAAGTGGCACATAATTGTGAAGTGAAAGGAAAATTATAAATGATTTACATTTTTTTTTTACAAATAAATATCTGAAAAGTGTGGTGTGCATTTGTGTTCAGCCCCCTTTACTCTGATACCCCTAACTAAAATCTAGTGGAATCAATTGCCTTCAGAAGTCACCTAATTAATAAATAGAATAGTCTACCTGTGTGTGTAATTTAATCTCATTATAAATACAGCTGTTCTGTGAGGCCCTCCGAGATTTGTTAGAGAACCTTAGGGAACAAATAGCACCATGAAGGCCAAGGAACACACCAGACAGGTCAGGGATAATGTTGTGAAGAATTTTAAAGCAGGGTTAGGTTATAAAAAAATATTGCAAGCTTTGAATATCTCATGAAGCACTGTTCAATCCATCATCCTGAAAATAGAAGAAGTATGGCACAACTGTAAACTTACCAAGACATGGCCGTCCACCTAAACTGACAGGCCGGGCAAGTAGAGAATTAATCAGAGAAGCAGACAAGAGTCCCATGGTAACTCTGGAGGAGCTGCAGAGTTTCACAGCTCAGGTGGGAGAATCTGTCCACAGGACAACTTAGTCGTGCACTCCACAAATCTAGCCTTATGGAGTGGCAAGAAGAAAGCCATTGTTTAAAGATAACCATAAGAAGTGCTGTTTGCAGTTTGCGAGAAGCCATGTGGGGTGCTCTGCTGAGATGAGACCAAAATTAAACTTTTTGGCCTAAAAGCAAAACGCTATGTATGGCGGAAAACTAACACTGCACATCACCCTGAACACACCATCCCCACCGTGAAACAGGATGGTGGCAGCATCATGTTGTGGGGATGATTTGTTTCAGCAGGGACAAGGAAGCTGGTCAGAGTTGATGGGGAGATGGATGGAGCCAAATACAGGGCAATCTTAGAAGAAAACCTGTTAGGCCCCTTTCACACTGGGGCGGGGGGGGCCGCGGTGACGGTAAAGCAGCGCTATATTTAGCGCTGCTTTACCGTCGTTTTAACCGCGGTATTCGGCCACTCGCGGTGCGGTTTTACCCCCGCGAGCGGCCAAAAAAGGGTTAAAGACCACCGCAGAGCGCCGCCGTATTGCTGCGGTTTTACCGCGGTTTCCCATATAAATCAATGGGAAGGAGCGGTATAGAAGCGGTGAATACACCACTCCTATACCGCTCCAAAGATGCTGCTAGCAGGACTTTTTTTGCACCGCTCCAGTGTGAAAGCCTACCGGCTTTCACACTGGAGTTAAAGGGGCCGGATTTTTTCAGGCGGTGAACAGGCGCTATTTTTAGCGCTGTACCGCCTGAAAAACGCCCCAGTGTGAAAGGGGCCTTAGAGTCTGCAAAAGACTTGAGACTGGGGCGGAGGTTCACCTTCCAGCAGGACAACAACCTTAAACATACAGCCAGAGCTACAATGGAAAGGTTTAGATCAAAGCATATTCATGTGTTAGAATAGCCCAGTCAAAGTCCAGACCTAAATCCAATTGAGAATCTGTGCAAGAATTGAAAATTGCTGTTCACAGATGCTTTCTATATAATCTGACAGAGCTTGAGCTATTTTGCTAAGAAGAATGGGCAAAAATGTCACTCTCTAGATGTGTAAAGCTGGTAGAGACATACCCAAATATACTTGCAGCTGTAATTGCAGTGAAAGGTGGTTCTACAAAGTATTGACTCAGGGGGGCTGAATACAAAAAAAAAATTGATAACCATTTATGACTTTATTTCCACTTCACAATTATGTGCCACTTTGTGTTGGTCTATCACATGAAATCCCAATAAAATACATTGATGTTTTTGGTTGTAACATGACAAAATGTGGAAAATGTCAAGGGGTATGAATACTTTTTCAAGGCACTGTAGGGAGTTATTCAATAAAGCATCCATGATGTTATGCCATATTAGTACCTCATGCGCCAAATTCATGAAAGCTGTGTGATAGTTTTCTTGATTTTTCTGACATGCGTGATACATGTGCAACATGTTCTTATATGCAACATTTTTAAATTCTGGCATTATGGATGCAACCACAAATTAATAAAAAATAATACCATAGTGGTGATATTTAGATTAAAGTGGTTGTAAAAGCTGAAGCTTTTTACCTTCATGCATTTTAAAGCGGAACATTTAATACCACATTAAAGCGGTTCTGCACCCATCTTATAAACTAAGTCTCTATGGCATGTTAGATGACAGAATTGATGGTTCAATTCTGCATCTTTTAAGCCTACCTTTCATGCTGGCTTCATCTGTCTTCTTCTCCCTGCAGGGGTGGGCGGGCTCTGAGTGGGGATCAGCGTCATTTCCTCTTCATTTCACACTGTCTCCTGGGATCTGGTGTCATTCATCCCAGGAGTCAGTGCGGACATCCGACCCGAAATCTTGTGAGATTCGCGGAAATCCGACCCAAAATCTCGCAAGATTTGCGGACATCCGACCCGAAATCTCACGAGATTTTAAGGACGTGCAGTGTTTACACAGCTCGGTGCTGTTACCCGTGCGCATGCGCGGGAACCAGCGAGGCATGCTGGTTCCCATAATGAAAGGGAAAGAGGAAGTGATTGCTTGTGGGCTTCAAATGCCCACAAGCAAGATGACATTTGGCAAGAATTTTTTTTTAAACGTCCTCAGAACACCATTCCTAAAAACCTGTTTAATATGGGTGACTCCGTGTACTATCCATCTAGCCCCGTCCTGTATTTTAGCTAGTTCTGTGTAAGTATCATTATGCCACAGAGGGCTATATACAGTATACCCCTCGGCCTGCTGTAGGTATTTGCACTTGTTCCAAACCTTCTGTATTAGATTGTATGTGGGGTACTTTTTGTTGGGTCTGGCAAATGCCAGGGATTCCAGTGCCATGGGGATGGAGTCTGCTCCTACTGTGTGTAGCATGAGTGTCCGGGAGGAGCCAGCCGGCTCTGTCCCAAAGCACCCTACTAGGTGCTGTAACTGAGCGGCAAGGTAATATAACCACGGGTTGGGCAATGCCAATCCGCCATCGTCTTTGGGCCTCTGAAGATGTTCCAACTTTATTCTTGGGGGCTTATTTTTCCACAATAAAGCGCGAAAGATGGAGTTAACCATACGAAATATTTTTAAGGGTATTACCACTGGGGTATTATGTAGAAAATAAAGCAATTGGGGCATGAGAATCATTTTAACCAAGTTTACTTTACCCGCCACTGACATATGCAGGCCATTCCATGTCCGCACTCGTTCTCTAAACCTCTGAAGCAGTGGTGAAATATTCAACCGACCGAAGTCACGCAAGTTAGATGTAACCTGGATCCCCAGGTATTTAAATGATGCGGTGACAGGTATGGGACATGACTGAGCCACTACCTGTGTGGCGTCGCCATCTAGTAGCAAAAGGGCAGATTTTGACCAATTGATTTGTAACCCGGAGTATATCCCAAATTTGGTAATGGTTGCCATGGCCTCCCGCAGGGACTCGTCCGTATCTCCCAACATAAGTAGGGTGTCATCAGCGTAAAGCATTATCTTCTCCTGCAGGGGGCCATAGCGGAATCCCACAATTTGCTTATTCGCCCTTATGTCGATCGCCAGGGGTTCAATGGCCAGCGCAAAGAGCAGAGGGGACAGCGGGCAACCTTGCCGCGTCCCCCTCCTCAAAGCAAAGTCTTGTGACAGAAAGCCAAAAGCTCGGATAGCAGCTTCGGGCTTACTGTACAGTAGACGCACCCATGCAATATATGTGTCACCAAACCCAAATCGTGCCATTACTGCCCACATATACGTCCAATCAATGCTGTCGAACGCCTTTGTGGCGTCCAGTGACAGCAGTGCCCTGCTCCCCGCATTGTCTACATCAGATTGCATGTTTAAAAATAACCGCCGCAGGTTGATGGCCGTGGATTTATTTGGCATGAACCCTGCCTGGTCTTCATGTATGAGGGAAGTTATGACCGTATTAAGGCGTTGGGCTAACACCTTCGCTAGAATCTTATTAACCACTTCAGCCCCGGACCATTTGGCAGCCAAAGGACCAGAGGTCTTTTTTCAATTTCGCACTGCACTACTTTAACTGGTAATTGCGCGGTCATGCAATTTTGTAACCAAACGAAATTTGCGTCCTTTTCTTCCCACAAATAGAGCTTTCTTTTGATGGTATTTGATTGCCTCTGTGATTTTTATTTTTTGCGATATAAACGGAAAAAGAGCGAAAATTTTGAAAAAAAAAGAGATTTTCTACTTTTTGTTATAAAAAAAATCTAATAAACTCAATTTTAGTCAAACATTTGGGCCAAAATGTATTCAGCCACATGTCTTTAGTAAAAAAAAATGCCAATAAGCGTATATTTATTGGTTTGCGCAAAAGTTATAGCGTCTACAAACTAGAGTACATTTTCTGGAATTTATACCGCTTTTAATTTATGACTGCCTATTTCATTTCTTGAGGTGCTAAAATGGCAGAGAAGTACAAAACCCCCCCAAATGACCCCATTTTGGAAAGTAGACACCCCAAGCTATTTGCTGAGAGGCATGTTGAGCCCATTGAATATTTTTTTTTTTAGTCCCAAGTGATTGAATAAAGACAAAATAAAAAAGATTTTTTTTTTTTTTCAAAAAGTTGTCACTAAATGATATATTGCTCACACATGCCATAGTTATATGTGGAATTGCACCCCAAAATACATTTTGCTGCTTCTCCTGAGTATGGGGATACCACATGTGTGGGACTTTTTGGGAGCCTAGCCGCGTACGGGGCCCCGAAACCCAAGCACCGCCTTCAGGATTTCTAAGGGTGCAAATTTTTGATTTCACTCCTCACTACCTATCACCGTTTCGAAGGCCATAAAATGCCAAAATAGCACAAAACCCCCCCAAATGACCCCATTTTGGAAAGTAGTCACCCCAAGCTATTTGTTGAGAGGCATGGTGAGTATTTTACAGCTCTCATTTGTTTTTTAAAATGAAGAAAGTAAAAAAAAAAAAAAATTTTTTTCTTTTTTCAATTTTCAAAACTTTGTGACAAAAAGCGAGATCTGCAAAATACTCACAATACCTCTCAGCAAATAGCTTGGGGTGTCTACTTTCCAAAATGGGGTCATTTTGGGGGGTTTTATGCCATCTGGGCATTCCATGGCCTCCGAAACTGTGATTGGCAGTGAGAAGTGAAATAAAAAAATTACACCCTTAGAAAGCCTGAAGGCGGTGATTGGTTTTTGGGGTTCCGTACGCAGCTAGGCTCCCAAAAAGTCCCACACATGTGGTATCCCCGTACTCAGGAGAAGCAACAGAATGTATTTTGGGGTGTATTTCCACATATGCCCATGACATGTTTGAGCAATATATCATTTAGTGACAACTTTTTGTAAAAAAAATATATATATTTTTTTTTTTTTCATTATTCAATCTCTTGGGACAAAAAAAAAAAATATTTAATGGGCTCAACATTGCTCTCAGCAAATAGCTTGGGGTGTCTACTTTCCAAAATGGGGTCATTTGGGGGGGGTTTGAACTGTCCTGGCATTTTATGCACAACATTTAGAAGCCTATGTCACACGTCACCCACTCTTCTAACCACTTGTAGACAAAGCCCTTTCTGACACTTTTTGTTTACATGAAAACATATTTTTTTTTTGCAAGAAAATTACGTTGAACCCCCAAACACTATATATATTGTTAAAGCAAAGGCCCTACAGATTAAAATGGTGGGTGTTGCATTTTTTTTTTTCCACACAGTATTTGCGCAGCGATTTTTCAAACGCATTTTTTGTGGAAAAAATACACTTTTTTTTATTTTAATGCACTAAAACACACTATATTGCTCAAATTTTTGATGAAATAAAAAATATGATCTTAGGCCGAGTACATGGATACCAAACACGACATGCTTTAAAATTGCGCACAAACACGCAGTGGCGACAAACTACATACATTTTTAAAAGCCTTTAAAAGCCTTTACATGATACCACATTAGATTCACGGAGGAGGTCTACTGCTAAAATTACTGCCCTCGATCTGACCTTCGCGGTGATACCTCACATGCATGGTGCAATTGCTGTTTACATATGACGCCAGACCAACGCTTGTGTACGCCTTTGCGCAAGAGAAGGGGGGGCAGGGGTGCTTTTTTTTTTTTTTTTTGTTTTTTTTTTTATTTATTTAGCTTTTTTATTTTATTTTTAAACTGTTCCTTCCATTTTTTTTCTTTGTTATGATTTTTATTGTTATCTCAGGGAATGTAAATATCCCCTATGATAGCAATAGGCAGTGACAGGTACTCTTTTTTTGAAAAAATTGGGGTCTATTAGACCCTAGATCTTTCCTCTGCCCTCAAAGCATCTGACCACACCAAGATTGGTGTGATAAAATGCTTTCCCAATTTCCCAATGGCGCGGTTTATATCCGGGAGGGGGGACATTCCCTCCCACTGCTTGTAAAAGCAGTCTAGAGGCTAATTACCCGCTAGAATTGCTTTTACATGAAAGCCGATCACTGGCTGAAAAGAATGATACCAAGATGATACCTAAACCTGCAGGCATCATTCTGGTATAACCATTCAAAGTCCAGCAACATACTGGACATATATTGTAATCTTTTTTTTTTTCATGCAGCCTCTTGGCTGAACGAAAAAAAGAGATTGATTGGTGGGTATGCCCACCATTAGAATACCTCCCTTCATCCACCCACTTCTAATGATGGGCATACATGCACCATTTATATATGCCGATGCATGGGGGCATCCTCCCGCAAAAGTTATGCCGTGTACACACGGTCGGAATTTCGACCGTATGTACGTGGCATTAGGAGCCAATCGCTCCCCCCCCCTGCTGCCCCCATGCTTCGGCATATATGCTCTTTTTTTTAACTGTGGTGGTGAAATCACCTCCTACAGCGTTGGAGTCGCGGCTTTATGTATCGTGGGAGCAAACGCTGTTGCTGTCAAGATAAATAAATCCGCGTTGCAACTGAATGGCGCACCTGAAAACAAAAAAATGCTCAACACTAAAACACACAGTAAACAAAATTACATACCTGAAAAGCAAGCATGATAAAACATAATAAAACATAATAAAACATAATAAAACATTGCAGAATAGAATGGAGTAAAAAAAGAGCAACAATAGAGAGAGAATAGAGTGAGAGAGAGAACAATAAAACGACAACTATTTTTTTTTTTTTTATTTTTTTGAGATTCACAGGTAAAAAAGCTCCTGACTGAAGCGACTGAATCAAAACGCTACCACAAAAAAAATGTTAGCGATCGCAGGGATCAGGCCTGACTCTGCGAACGCTGCAGTTATGTGTGCTTAGTGTTTTGTAAGTGACAGTGATCGATCGATACTGCACTTGGGGGGGCTGGGCTGGGCGGAGGGGGAAAACGCAGGTGCTAGCAGGTATCTGGGCTGATCCCGCTAACAATGCGTTTTTTTTTGGAACCCTAAACTGCTGGGACGCTAGTATAGATCTGATCAGATCAGATATTGATCTGTTCAGATACTGTGCCACTAAGGGAGGTGTATGCTTTGTGCGTGGGTGTTTGCGGTACTGGCACTAACCTGGGGCGACGCAGACCTTATTTGACCCTAAAACCTAATTGATATCACCCGCCGGGCGATCAGGGGGTTAAACCGTTATTGGGTAATAAATGGCGGGTGCCCTGACAGTATAAAAAACAAGCTAACTAACCAGCGTCACCCGTAACAGTAATACAAAAAAAAACTGGTTACCTAGCGACACTAATGCAGCGATCAGAAAAACGATCGCTTAGTGACACTGGCAAAAGGGGGTGAAAGGGTTAACTAGGGGCAATCAGGGGGTTAAACCTTTATTAGGTAATATATGGGGGTACCTGACGCTATATAAAAACCTGACGGGGAACCTAAATAACGAAATAACTAACTGGCTAACCAGCGTCACCAGTGACAGTTATACAGTGATCACTGGTGAAAGGGTTAACTCTAGGGGCAATCAGGGGGTTAAAACCTTTATTTAGGTTGTAATATGGGGGTACCTGACCTATAAACCTATTTATGAACCTATATAAACATGGCGGTTACCTAAAAAAAAAAAAATGGTTACCTAGCGACACTAATGCAGCGATCAGAAAAACGATCGCTTAGTGACACTGGCAAAAGGGGGTGAAAGGGTTAACTAGGGGCAATCAGGGGGTTAAAACCTTTATTAGGTAATATATGGGGGTACCTGACGCTATATAAAAACCTGACGGGGAACCTAAATAACGAAATAACTAACTGGCTAACCAGCGTCACCAGTGACAGTTATACTGTGATCACTGGTGAAAGGGTTAACTCTAGGGGCAATCAGGGGGTTAAAACCTTTATTTTGGTTGTAATATGGGGGTACCTGACCTATAAACATATTTATGAACCTATATAAACATGGCGGTTACCTAAAAAAAAAAAAATGGTTACCTAGCGACAGCAGTGACACTAATACAGCGATCAGAAAAACGATCGCTTAGTGACACTGGCAAAAGGGGGTGAAAGGGTTACCTGGGGGGCAATCAAGGGGTTAAACCTTTATTAGGGGGGGGTGGGGGGCTACCTTGGACCTAAAACTAACTGCCCTGACAGTTATTACAGTCACACTGACACTAAATGCAGTGATCAGTAAAAAAATGATCACTGCAATTAGTGACACTGTGACTGGGGGGGGAGGGGGTGATCTGGGGGGTGATCAGGGGGTGACAGGGGGGTGTTTTGTGTGCCTATGTGTACTGGTGTCAGTGTACTGTTTGTGCACTAACCTTTAGATGTTCACAGCTCGGCGTTCCGGTCACATAGACCGGCGCACCGAGCGTGACATCACTTCCTCTGCCTGTGTTTTGATTGACACAGACAGAGGAAGCATCTGATTCGCCAGGAGCGATCGCGAGGGGGTGGCCAGAAACCACTGGCCGTCCCCTCATCCCGGATCGCTCCTGAAGCGATCCCGACCGTCCCCGCCGGCCGGGGGGGGTCCGATCGGACCCCCCACCCGCCGGAAGAATGGCACGTACAGGTACGTGGTTCTGCCTGTACGTGCCATTCTGCCGACGTATATATACAGGGGGCGGTCTGGGAAACGTCAGCCCACCAAGGTACCGGTCTAGCGCCTCCATGTCATAGGAGACACCAGAGCAGTATAGCTCTTCATAGAACCCAGCTAACTCCTGCATAATGCCCTCGGGTGATCGGACAAGTGGCCCGGCTTTGGATTTAATGGCTCCTATAGTAGGTGATCTTTGGTGTGAATTTGCTATGCGGGCAAGCATACGCCCTGTTTTTTCCCCTTCCTCAAAAAATGCCTGTTTGGAGAATGCCTGTTTGGAGAAGAAGCGTTTTTTTTCGGCGGTTGAGGTGAGCACCCGCTCATATGCTGATTGAGCGGCCTGCCACATCTCCCTCGCCTGGTCTGAAGGATCTAAAATAAATTGTTGCTCCAACTCTTTTACTCTATTCTCCAAGTCCACCACCATGGCGGAGGAATCCTTCTTCACTTTAGTCATCTCACTTGTCAACAACTTTTTCAAAAAGACTTTAAAGGCCTCCCACTGCTGTGCACTTGAACCCTCCAGGTTCTGGGTGGTGAAAAACCCACGCACGCTCTCTTCTATGGATTCTGGATTTTTAAACAGTTTCAGCCAGTAAGCGTTGAATTTCCAAGGGGCTCTTGGGAGTGCTGCTGGTCGGGAGACCACCAGGTAAACCACTAGTGGAGAGTGGTCAGATATACTACGGGGTCTATAGTCCACGGAGGACACATATTGGAGCATGCGTGCGTTTCCCACCCCCATGTCTATTCTAGACAGACTACCATGCGTTTTTGAAAAGCAGGAGTATTGTTTTACCCCCGGGTAGCGATGTCGCCAGACATCCACCCAGCCCACCTCTTGCAACAACCTCGCCAGGGGAGTACCCCTGGAGAGGGCAGAGGCACCTGCGGCCGGATGCCTATCCAGCGAGAGATCTAAGCAATTAAAGTCTCCCATCACCAGAAGCGGAACCTCCGGCCTGCCATCCAAATATGATAGCAAGGCCCTTAGCACCACCACCGTGAAGGGGGGGGGACATATATACCAGCAATAACACAGGTTAACATACCCAGTCTACAGTGGAGAAAGACATATCGGCCCTCTGAATCAATGAGAGCATCTATCTCTTCATAGTCCAGGGCGCCATGAATCAAAAGGCTCACACCCCTGGAGTGGGATGTGTGAGTCGAGTGATAGGCCTTATTCACCCAATTATACTGTATACAACACACTGTCTCCTCAGTCAAGTGAGTTTCCTGAAAACATAGCACACCCGGTAGAAATTTTTTAAGGCACATGCGCATCATGGTCCTCTTAAGAGGTGAGTGGAGCCCCCTCACGTTCCAAGATACTATAGGGATTCCTGCCATTTGACTGAGTATAGTGTGAAAGCATGCATATATACTCCTCCCTTACCAGAGAGTTTGAGAGTCCAGGGGCCGAGGCCCGAGTCCTGAAAAAAAATGCATATGCAAAGTACATACTGAATGGTAGAAGTGTTACCGGTACACCACCTTTAGAACAAACATAAACAAGTAAAAAAATAAGTTATCAGGGGGAGGCAACAGGCCGTTCCCTCTAGCAGCATCAAACCTTCGCCCGCCAACATGGCGGTACAACTTCTGTACCCCGAGTTTTCACCCAGGGAAACTTTTAAGTGCAAAGTGTAGAAATTCACGTTAACGATTTCTGCAGCTCTTGTCTTGATCTGAAACAATATAATGTCCCTCAGCCAGGGTTAATCAGGGAAAGTTCAAATCCGGTTCTCCATGTCCGGGAATAACAAAACAGATTTTTCAAATCAAATTCTCTCCTCTTGTACCCCTGTCATCCTCATCCTTCCTCCTCGTTCTGATCTCGCCGTCGCAGGGCTTGCTCATTACGGTCTAACCAGGCACTGGCTTCTTTTGGGGCTTCAAAAAATTGCGCTTGACCACTCACTATCACCCTCAGTTTTGCCGGGTATAGCATTGCGTATGGAAGTTGCAATTGTCGCAGCCTGCGTTTTACATCAATGAATTTTGCTCTACGTCTTTGCACCTCCGCAGAAAAATCAGGATAAAAGGACACCCTGGCCCCATTGTGTTGTATGTTGGCCCTTTCACGGGCCAGCCGTAGAACAGTTTCTCTATCCCGATAATGCAGTATTCGTGCCAGCATGGATCTGGGGGGTCCCCCAGGTTGGGCAGGCCGGGACGGCACCCTGTGAGCCCGCTCCACAGCAAATAAGGGGGAGAATGCGTTTTTGCCAAATATGTCCAGCAACCATCCTTCCACGTATGCAGTGGGGTCCCTACCCTCCACCTTCTCAGGGAGCCCCACAATGCGTATGTTGTTCCTCCTAAGGCGATTCTCAAAATCCTCGGCTCTGTCAACAGCCTCCCTCGCCAGTTGGTAAGCAGCCTTGGAGTTCCTCTCAATGGGGGGTAAATGATCCTCTATTTCACTCACTCTACTCTCCACTGCAGTAGTGCGTTCCCGCATTTTCTGCATATCATGTCGCAGCAGCGACAGTTCCTCCTTCACAGAGGCTACAGATGCATTGCCAATATTAACTGCCCTGAGGATATCAGCCAGTGTGGGCTGCTTGGTACTTGGTGTGTCCTGTTCATGTGTTTCAGGGGCCCCAGAGTCAGAGTGATCAGTCTCATCATGTTCACTTGTTGCAGCTAAGATGGCCGCCCCAGCCTGTGTCCCATGTATAGCAGGATCACTGCAGTGTGAATGTCCAGCAGTCTCACTCCCCACCAGCCCATTCATTTTCTGGGTGTAATACACCATGTCTTTAGGTGTCTCCTTACCCTGTGACTTGGGTTGTTTAGTTCCTCTGTGTCCCTGCTCCTTCTGCCTGTCAGCGCCTCGTGGGGTTCCTTTCATCACAGGCGCGCCAGCGCCATCTTGGAAATCGGGACCCATCTCAAATTGCGTTTTTCGGGTCATTCCCCGGGTGCAGAGTGCTGGCGGAGGTTCCCCTGTGATCCCTGGGTCAGCGGCTTGCAGCATATATGTGCAGAATGTCGGTAAGTTGGCTGAGGGAGGATCGGTGCAGGATCAAGCTCAGGAGCTGTGAGAGCTGCTTCCTCTCACATGCCGGTCTAGGCCACGCCCCCCACTTGTCACCCAAGGGTAAATGTTTTTCAAGAAACAAATACACTGTTTTTTCCCCTTCTCTGAAATTCCATTCCATATTTCTTTCATAATAAATATGTATCTCCTATAAAATTCTGTCTTATATTTTTCAGATATCCACCAAATCACTGCAATTTCATGTACATGCTAGAATTGGGCTGAATTCTGCAAACTGTACAGTACACACATAGGAGACCTCCAAATTTAGCTTTACACAGATTTGTATTTTCTCAAGTGGAGAACACAGGAAAAAGTAGAGAAAAGACCCTTTGATGCTTTTTATTTATGTTGTTTAATAGAATGAGGGGGAATTGTTATTTCTAAAAAAAAGCATTGAAAACTTTTTTAATTGCAAAAAGTATTTCATAGAGGTCCAATTCACTAGGGCAGGGTTTAGCCAAACATTGTGTTGGTTAAAGTGGAAGTAAAGTCCTATTTTTTACCTGTAACTACAAATAAGCCTATAATAAGACTTACCTGTAGGTACTGTGAATATCTACTAAACTTGCACCGTTTAGGAGATATTCAGAGTGCATGCAGCCGATGACATCATCGGCACATGCATTTTGAAGGTCCGGCTTACTGTGCTGGACCTTCAGAGCCTGTGCCGTTAACGGTGGCTCCCGCTCACATGCCACGGTAGTGACGTCAGCGCGGCTCTGGCCACTCACAGTGCCAGAGCATGCAAACCCAGAAGAAATACCAGGGAAGATGTCAGGTGTCTCAGCGGTGTGCGGGAACCGCTGGAGGGTTTTGTTCTAAGGTAAGAATTTCATAATGAGCTAGTATGCGATGCATACTAGCTCATTATGCCTTTTTCTTACAGGTTTTTTTTTTTCTTCACAGGGTTTACAACCTCTTTAACTGCACATAGCTGTTCTCCCCAACATTCCTACACCTCTTGTTGATTAGCAGAGAGGAAGAGCCATTTGCACCAAGATCACACTGGGGGAGGGGGATATTCTTAACAAAACACTCTGTTATATGCTAAATGAAATATGAACTTATATCAGAGCTGAATGTAGTTAAAGGTCAAGCTCTGTTGTCTTCCATCATTCAATCATGTGCAAGCAAAAATACTGTTTTTATTTTTCCTGCATTTAACTGGGTATACTGTGCTAAGATTCAAGGAAAATCACCTTGAAAACAAAAATACATCTTTTTAAAATTACCAGCCTATTTGCTTTTAGTAAATCAACCCCAGTGTCTATAGGCAAAGCAACAGTTTACATAGTGTAAGGGGCTGATTTCATTGAAGAAGGGAAATCATTTTTAGTTATAAAAGTAAATAGTAGATATAAACCTGAATTTTCCCTCTTTTACCATTGGTCTATATATTTTTGCAATCAGTACTGCACACAAAGTGAAAATGACTATCTGTTGCTGGAGCAATAGAGGTATTTTTCACTCCCTTTTGCTGAATTGAAGGATCAGATTGTTGGCCAACAGAGCGCCAGGCATTGGTCCAAAGGGCGTGCGCCATGAACTTGTCTTGCCTACTAACGGCACACAATTGTCGGCCAACAAACACGAACGTTGTCGTGTTTGGTGAGCATTGATTCCAAGCATGCGTGTTTGTACTTTGGACTTTTGTGTGACGTAATTGTGTACACACTATACCAAAATCTGACAACAGACCGTTGTCCGCCAAAAATTTACTAGCCTGCTATCCATCATTTGTTGGCTGAAAGTTGGACAACAATTGTCTGATGGAGCGTACTAACGGTCGGATTTTAGGCAAACATGTCTGTCATCACACAATTCCCGGACGAAAATCAGATTGTGTGTACGAGGCTTTACAGTGGTATGTTTTGTGCTTTAGCAATCACCATACACACACACTTTACTACTTACGTGCATGAAGAGTGAAGTGCCAGGGTTAGCTTGTACATGCCTTCTTGTGGGGAGAAGATCATTGTAGAAAAGTCTTTAAGAACATATGTTTTTAGACTGTTGTTATATCATTCAGGAGATGGTCTTTAAATATATATGGATATTCCTCATCTTTTTGACTGAAGTTGGTACTTGAAAAAGGATAGGAGGCATACTAAAGATATCTGCCATTTGGTGGTTACAGTTAAATGTGATACCACAAGATATATGAGGGCACCCATTAACCACTTCAGCCCGGAAGATTTGGCTGCTCAATGACCAGGTCATTTTTTGCGATACGGCACTGCGTCGCTTTAAATTTAAACAATTGTGCTGTCTTGCGATGCTGTACCCAAACAAAATTAAAGTCCTTTTTTCCCCCAAATAGAGCTTTCTTTTGGTGATATTTGATCACCTCTGCGGTTTTTATTTTTTGTGCTATAAACAAAAGAAGACCGACATTTTTGAAGAAAAAACATCTTTTACTTTTTGCTATAATAAATATCCCACATGTTTTTTTCAAAAAAACAAATTTTTTCCTCAGTTTAGGATTTGTATTCTTCTACATATTTTTGGTAAAAATAAAATAAAAATCGCGATAAGCGCATATTGATTGGTTTGTGCAAAAGTTATAGCGTCTACAAGATAGAGGATACATTTATGGCATTTTTATTATTATTATTTTTTTTTAGTAATGGCTGTGATCTGCGATTTTTATTGGGACTCTGATATTGCGGCAGAAAAATTGGACACTTTTGACACATTTTTGGGACCATTAACAATTATACAGCAATCAGTGCTATAAAAATGCACTGATTACTGTATAAATATCACTGGCAGGAAAGGGGTTAACACTATGGGAAGATCAAGGGGTTAACTGTGTTCCCTAGGTGTGTTCTAACTGTGGGGGGATGGAACTGACTAGGGGAAGAGAGAGATCGGTGTTCATACTTTGTATGAACACATGATCTGCCTCCTCTCCCCTGAAAGAACAGGGATTTGTGCATTTACACACACAGATTACGGTTCTTGCTCTGTCACAAGCGTTTGAGGGTGCTCAGCAGTCATATCGCTCACCGGGCACTCGCATCAGCTCTGAGCACATGCTGCGGGCACGTGCCTTCGGTGGCGTGTGCGTCCCTAGTGGTCAAAAGGCGAAGTGACATAAGGTAACGTCGTTTCGACCAGCCGTGCCATTCTGCCGCAGTAAAACTGCGGTGGCTGATCAGCAAGCAGTTAAAGTATAACAAAGATTTAACTATACAACTTATTTTTTTCCAAAAAAAAAAGGCAAGTAATTAATTTCTATATGATTGCCTGCACAATATCAGTTCCCCTTACTGCTTTGAAAATGTTAATTTTTTCCCATACTTTCTCTAGAATATGATTTCTTACTTCAATTCAATCCAATTCAAAGCTTTAAAGCTTTCCATCAACCTCTGGCATAGTACAGTTTGCAGTGCTGAGATAAGGTTTTGTCTTTACTTCTTCAACCATCTTTTTTAAAGCTGTTCAAAATGTAATGTTTGATTCTATTAAAATTTAAGGTCAATTTTTATATTTATAAAATAGAACAAAAAAGGAACAGAAAATATATTGTATGAAAAAACACCTTCCATTAACTGATTAAAAGGAAAATATAGTATATTTTCATTGAGTACATATTTTGTGTTTGCTTTGAGGCATATGTGACTTTCACAATTGTACATACACCTTTTGATATTTTTGTTGTTGTAATAAATACTAATGCCCTGTACACACGGTCGGACTTTCCGACGGAAAATGTCCTATCGGACCATGTTGTCGGAAATTCCGACCGTGTGTGGGCTCCATCGGACTTTTTCCGTCGGAATTTCCGACAGAAAAAGTTTGAGATCCTGCTCTCAAATTTTCCGACAACAAAGTCCTATCGGACTTTTTCCGATCGTGTGTAGCGAATTCCGACGGACAAAGTGCCACGCATGCTCAAATCACATTACAAGACCAAAGCTTTTGGCTACTAGCCTCTACGTAGTTCCGTCGTATGCAACGAACGTCACCACGTTCAGAATGATCGGATTTTCCGACAACTTTGTCCGACCGTGTGTATGCAACACCAGTGTCGGACAATTTTGTGGTCGGAATTTCTGACCATGTGTACAGGGCATAAGACATTTAGATTAGTGGGAACATTCTTATGCCCCATACACACGGTCGGATTTTCCGACGGAAAATGTCCTATCGGACCATGTTGTCGGAAAATTCCGACCGTGTGTGGGCTCCATCTGACTTTTTGCGTCGGATTTTCCGACAGAAAAAGTTTGATCTCCTGCTCTCAAATTTTCCGACAACAAAGTCCGATCACGCAAATTCCGATCGTGTGTAGCCTAGTCTGACGGACAAAGTGTCACGCATGCTCAGTAGAAATTCTGTGACGGAAGTGCTCGGTCAGGTAAAACTACCGTTCCTAATCGACACAGCACATTCGTCACGCTGCAATGTTAAAATGTGTTTAATGCAGCGCATTCTCTTTTTCTTTACAATGCAAGAAGAATGATGTTTTTAGCTGCTCATATTCACACTGACTTCTCACAAACTTCTTTCTTTATTCTTTTTCCTGATTTATTGGCTTGAATTTTTTTTATTCGTCAGATCTTAAGAATTTTTATTTTTTTTTTTTTTTTTTGTGGGGGGGGGGGGGGGGGTGGGGGTTTGTGTGTCTCAACTTATCCCAACACCATTATTATCATTTGTATTTTTTGGCTAAATTCACTAGGAGGTTGTTTGTTGTTGGTGCCCCTTGTTAATTTGACTTTATGATTTGTGAAATGTACCTGCCTACTCACAAATAAACTGTCCTTTTTGAAGTAAAACACATAGGCAAGTATTTATTGAAATCAAAAATACCTTTCTTAGGTGTCAGCAACAAAATAAAGAGGAAGGCAGCGATGGAGAAACTGGGGAAATTTGCAAAGCCTTTGACCCCCACGGCAGACATCAATTTTTTTCTATTCAAAAATTGGTGGCCTGAGGAGTACGTATCTTAAGGGAGTTCAATCTGGTCCTGAAGTCCAATACATCCGGAACTGCAGCAGATGCCATCTATGTCCCCAGGCTGTGGTCATACGAGAGGCTCCATCTTCTCTCAGACCAGACTGAATCCAGGTCATCACACTCTGGTCTTCCTTCCATGCTTCCTTCCAGGCTGTGGCTGTGGTGCTGGAGGTGTGGCAGAAGGAGGAGGAGGAGGAGGAGCATGGTCCATCTCGCAAACATGTGTCCTTGGGGTCATTTCCCTAGACACCCCCTTATTTAATACTTTGAGGATTACCTCCTCGCACATGCTGCGTTGCCCCGCCTCCATCTCTTTCAGCTTTGTGGCAGCCAAGGCGGCAAAAGCCTCTTCATAGGTGGGTGTGGCTTGTAGTGCCGCTGAAGCCTCCCTTATCAGCCAGAGCGCTGACTCCCCCACATCCCCCCCCTTTCTGGGCCTTTTGTAGGGAAGGCGGAGGGGAGGGACTTGGGATCGAGTCAGGCTCCTAGGCCTGCCCACCTCTTGGCTGCCACTTACCCCTGCCTTCTCCTGGCTGCCACATTCCACATCCACCTCCTGGCTCCCGCATTCCACAGCCACCTCCTGGCTGAGGTCTTCCTGTGTATGAAAAAGGGACATAGTTTGAGTTATTGGTTCATCAAACACACACAATTTTCAGCTATTGACTGTTGCAAATTGTTAACAAATTGAAAACCATAGAATTCTCAGCCCAGCAGTATATATTCTTGCCCAAAATTTCTCCAACACTACTGTCTATTGATATGTAAAACACTTTAGCAAATAAGCAATTTTTGATCCTAAATTAAGTGAACATCATTCATTTTTCCACAAAAAAAGTGTAGAAAAATACTATACCTGGCTCAAGCTGGGCTCCTCCACATCTTCCTGACTGGAAGGCCCAGGTTGGTCCTCGAAAGCCTCATCAGGGGTGGAATGCGTGGAAGGAAGATCGAGAGTGATTCCCTGACATCAGTCTGGTCTTTGAGAAAATGGAGCCTCTCGTAGTACCACAGCCTGGGGACATATACCTCATCTGCTGCAGCTCCAGATGCTTGGGACTTCAGGACCTTATTGCGCTCCCTGAAATACGTACTCCTCAGGCTGCCAATTTTGGTTCTTAACTTCTCAACGGTTGCCGTGGGGATCACCGGCGTTACAAATTCCAGCAGTTTCTTCATCGCTGCCCGCCTCTTTATTTTGTTGCTGTAGAGTGGGTGCTTGGCCTGCCACAAAAGGGGCATCTCCCTGAACTTATCAATGAACAGGGGGAAGAAGCTGACATCATTGAAGCCCTCCATATTCTCTGCAAGACACAACACCAGACAAAACACTAAATAATGGCAGGCTAAACTCTCCTAATCTTCTCCATAAATAAGCCTCAATGTATAAGCAGTCTAGGCTAGTGATGTACCAAGTTCAAATTGTACCTTCGTTATATCGATCGTCTCGTGCGTCAGCTCTCTCTCCCCTCTGCTCACAGATCGTCGGTACGACACACGCGTGTGACGTTTTATATACAGTGCGCATGCGTGAAACTTCGCCCGCCCCTGACGATCTTTCTCGTCTATTCCCCACCCCTTCTCTTTATGGCACAGTGGGGAGAGCACATGGCGGGGACACAGCAGGTGCGCATTAACGTCCCGATCCCGGAGGCTAAAATTTAAGGCGTCAAATATGTCTTTTGGAGAAATGTTGGAGATGGTGGACATATTGAAGAGGAGCGACTATGATGGGAAGTATGGGCCTTACCCCAACCCAAATGTCAGAAAGGCCAAGATCATGGCTAAAGTTGTGAAGAGGCTGCAAAAGAATTTTGGGTTACAACGATCCAAGGATCAACTGAGGAAACGCTGGTCAGACCTGAAACTGAGGGAGCACGATCAGTACAGAAAGATCAAGCGAGTTCTTCAAAAAAGTAAGTAGTTGTCGTGTGTTCATCTTTTTTTTTTCTTGCTTGCATACTGCTCCATGTGCTTTGTTTTTCAATGTTGGACATTTGAAAATGGCCACTTTCATGTTCGTGTGTCCATTCGATCGTACTAAACCTCGATCGTTCGGCCACTTATAATACGCTGTTTGGTGAAGTTGGAGTTAACTACATTGTTTCAGGCCTGTTTTTAGTCAAAGGAAGTTTGTTGTCTATAAGAGTTTTTTCCAGAATGAAATGCAAACTTTTTCAGTGTAAAGGAGAGGTGACTCAGTAGCTGTTTACACATCTGGACTCTAGAGCACTAGTGCTGGGTCACCCAAACACCCTTTTTATTAGGGTGTCCCACACATGTGCTCCAGTGGATACTATAGGGGTGTCTCCATCTGACAAACTTGCACCAAACAGGTAATAAGTATTGCACCTTTACAAAGTGTCAAAATTAATGTTGTTGGCCTTTGAACCTGGCCACAAACCACTAATGTACGTCACTTCCAAGCAATGTTTCATATTTCCGATTTCTGCCCTCATAGATTGGTGTGCTAAGTATTCCTTTTGTACATTCTCATAGGGGAGAGAAGACTCGGGGCGTCTGAGGACACCAGGAACCCCACACCTCCCAAAGAAGGGGAATTACCAACACCAGAAGCAGAGGAGGAGGAGGAAGGAGAGATTGTAGAAGTTGGAGAACTTGTCACCACAACAGGTGAGTGTCGGAGACCACAGCTACAGGTAAGCTAATCAATGTATGCCTGCATCTTAAAAATACCCCGTTTTTTTTTTTTTTTTTTTTTTTTTTTTTAGGTGATGTGGATGTTGTGGAAGAAGAATTGCATTTTACCAGTGAAAGTGCACACGTCCTCATCGGGGAGATAATGGTGTGCAATCAAGATCTAGATGATATCAAGAAAAACATCAATTATGTTCAACAAAAAATGAAGAACATCATTGATGTTTTAGGGAAAATATGAAACCACACAAACGACTTATCACACATTTGTGGGTGTGTAACCCAAAAATTTTTACGTCAGAACTTTGCCAAATTTGGAAGATGCACACAGTGTGTCAACATGTGCTAGCTCCCATCATGGTGGATCAATGACAACGTTTTGTGGGTGCAACCACTTTACTAACTACTAAAGTGGCTGAGGTGAAGGGGTTGCACCCCCAAAACACGTACATTGATCCCCATGATGGGAGATTGCACATTTGGACATTCTAGGCATGTGTTCTTGCATCAAATGCCCATTTTGATCCCCAAATTGTGTGCATGTTCTAAATTTAGCTTTTCCAGGGGTGACACCCCATGTGATGAAGGCACGATCAAACACAGTTTGGACATAGTCATGTCTGATCTTGTCTTCACTTTTCAAAGTTGAACTTTGTAAGTTTCTGTGTTCAGTATGTTTTGCTTTGCTACATGCCTGGTTTACACAAATGCGCCAAGTTAGTAAAGAATGTTCTAAAGACCAAAGATCTTTTGAGTTTCCAAAAGCCTTTTTGAAAGGCACTTGTGAATGTGTTTGAAGTAAAATTTTACCATATGAACAATGTGTGGCTTCCTTATTCCAAACCCCAAAAGCATTATTTGCGTCAAAAGTAGATGAATTTGGTGACAATGGGTGTTATTTACTAAAGGCTATTCCACTTTGCACTCCAAGTGCAGTTTCCGGCGTACTTTTGCAGTGCACTTGTAGTGCATAGTGGATTTGTCTTTTGGAAATTACACCCACAGTGCTTTGTAATAAACCACCTATCACGCCATTTTCAGGAATACACACATTTCTGTCATGGTGATGAAAAGGAGTATTTTTGGGGTCAGTTATGCACTACATACCTTACCTAGAAAAACTATTATGTATCAGACCCACAACATGAGAATATTCTTTTTAGGAAGAAGAGACTGTAGCCTCCTTTTGCCAAGAAAGTGCATTCCCACTGTTGAAGATAAAGGCCCAAAAAGAAAACAAAAAATAAGCTAGAACACACCTACAAGAAACACAAGCAGTAAATGAAAAGAAATCTTAGTTCAGTTTCCAAAATAAATTTATTAAAAAATGCCTCTCACACATCGTCTGGCATATCAATGCCTCCCCTACCCACAAAGTACTCCATATACCTCTCGTGGACCTTTCGGGCATTTAGGGGGGGCAAGCCAGGACGTGCAGCTTGAAGGGCTGTGAGGTTGTCATTTTGTGGCATGTCTGCATCAGGGCCAACAGACACAACATAGTTGGTGCTATGTCATTTTAAGAAATTGTGCAATATGCAGCAGGAAAGCACAATGTGGTTCAGTTTATATTCCGCCATGTTGATAGGTGTCAAAAAGAGGCGGAAGCGGCTGGCCATGATCCCAAAGGCATTCTCCACCACTCTGCGGGCTCTGGAAAGCCGGTAATTGAAGACCCTCTAGTCCGGGGTGAGGGTCCTCATCGGGAAGGGCCGCATCAGATGGCTTGACAACGCAAACGCTTCATCCGCGACAAAGGGGAGTCCTTTCACATTCTCCTCTGGAGGTGGCAAGCACAGACTGCCACTCTGGAGACGCCAGTTGAACTTTGTGTGCGCAATGGCACCACCATCCGAGATCCGGCCATTCTTCCCCACGTCCACATACAAAAACTCGTATGTCGCCGACACCACCGCCAACATCACTATACTATTAAACCCCTTGTAATTATAATAGTACGACCCCGAGTTGGGGGGTGGGACGATGCGGACGTGTTTCCCATCAATTGCACCTCCGCAGTTAGGAAAGTCCCAACGGCTGGCAAAGTGGGAGGCCACAGTCTGCCATTCCTGTGGCGTTGAAGGAAACTGTGGAGTCAAACAAGAAAAAAAATAGTCAGTTTGCACATAAACATTGCAATCAGATTAGACACAAACATTTTAGAACAAGATCAGACTAAAATTTAACCAAGAAAGTATTTACAAACCAAAGTACAAGGTCCCCTTAGCCGATTACTCACCCCCTATCACTCCCCCCACTTCTGATGGGCCATTGACAAAAACTAGGGGTTGGGGGGGATTGGACAGGTAACCCTCTCCACTTCATTGAGAGCCGAAACAATGTGTGATAGTTTGGCCAGACCCTCCTTATTAACACTATTGTCAGCCCACCGGAAAATAAAAGAAGATTCCTAATCCCCCAAAAAACATAAAAGGAAGCACATTTTGACATTCTGCAATTACCTATCAAGCTAATAATAGGAGGAAAAACCCAAAAAACAACAAAAAAAAACATTTAAAAGTATTGAGCCAGCCCCTTGCACTACGTGCTTTGCTGAATTCATCCCTAAATATGACCACTATAAAGAGGTAGGTATATAGTGTGTATTGAGCTTGGCAAAGCCAGCAGATAGAGGATTGGTATCATCTGACCGAGCAGTTGGGGGAGGGGGGTTCCTAATGAGTTTGGCACACCAAAAAAAAAAAAGGGGGACTCTGCATGAAGTAAAACACACAGAAAACATTTGTGCATATTTTAGGGGGTGTTTGGGGGAAACCAATACTATGGAGCAGACAAAATAAATTGCTTAAGTGACTAGGCCATAGGTGTATATTGGCCCAGAAGAGCATGCTGGGGAGGTAAGTGAAGGCAACAATGCATGAAGGACAAAAGGGGCACAGCATATTAGAGCATATTGCAATCATGGTAATTAGGGAAGGAGGTCAAAAATACAAGACATTAGCAAACAGAGCATACATAGAAGGGAATAGTAAAGGAGAAATGTTACCTTAATATAGTCCTCCTGCAGGACCTGGATAATAGCAGAACAGGTCTCTGGAATAATGATTCCCAGAGCCTGGGGAGAGATACCTGTGGAGAACTTCAGATCCTGAAGGCTTCTCCCTGTCGCCAAGTACCTCAATGTGGCAACAAGCCTCTGCTCCGGAGTGATGGCTTGCCTCATGCAGGTATCCTGCCTGCTGATAAAAGGGGTCAGCAAAGACAACAGACGGTGAAAAACGGGGTCCGTCATCCTGAGAAAGTTCCTGAAATCATCAGAATTATTCTCCCGGATCTCACGAAGCAAAGACATGTGCGAGAATTGGTCACGCTGAAGCAACCAATTCTTGGTCCATGAACTCCTCCTCGCCCTGTTCATGGACTGGTCTTGGGTCAAAGCTAAAAGCCCGACACCAAGCCCCTGCACAGCACGAACTCTACGACGAGTACGTACACGAAACATAGCTCACAAACGGTCGGCTGGTCAGAACGGACAAACAGAAAGCACAGATAAACAGCAAGGCCTGAAAGAACTAAATGAATACCAGAAACGAGAAGACAATAAGCAGTGAAAATCAAAGCGTCCTATATCAAGATATAGGCCGCAATGACCAACAAATGCGAACTGACTACACGCACCGATAAACAGATACGCACAACAAGCACAAACTGAAGAGCAGTAACGATCTGAGTCTGAAAACTGAAAAGCGCGAATCGAATGTAACGAAACTTCTACTAACACGCGATAAACACGGAATCAGCAGAAGGAGCCCAACGGGTGCCGGACGTGGTGCTGAACTTCCCTTTTATAGTCTCGTGGAACACGGCTTACGTCACGGCGTTTTTGAAGACCGGAAATTCCGACAACGTTGTCCGACCGTGTGTACGCAACACCAGCTTCGGACAAATTCCGACGGAAATGATCAGACAGAAATAGTCATCGGAAAATCCGACCGTGTGTATGGGGCATTAGGGTCCTTTCACACGGGCATACTGTACGTCCATTTTTTCTCCATCCGTTGACATATTAAAAAACGAACATACATGTATCTCTATGGGCTAGTGAACGTTAGGAGATGACCATCCGCTGACATCCGTCTCCGCTAAGCTCAGTTTTTCAAGACGGAAGAAAACCCTATTTTTCGTCCTTTAAGAAAATCTTAACAGACCGCTGACATTCGTTTTTCAACTCTTTTTTCCCCCTCATTAACACTTTCACTGCCAGGTCCATAGGCCATACGGACCTAAAAAGTGCTCGCAGGTGGCCGAGTCCGTACTGACCTCATAGCTCCCTCTCCTATAAGCTTATGGTCACTTTAATGACCATAATCTTATATCAGAATTGTTCAGCAGACTTTGCTGAACAATTCTATAATGCTGATCAGCGAATTACAACCCGCTGATCAGAGTTATTAACCCCTAATGTGACCACCCCCCCACCCAAGCTGCCGTCTCCCTGTCCCCTGCCGCTCCACCTCCCGCGGCTAACTTTCAGTTATAACTACTCCCCCGACTCTCCTCTCTTATCCCCTTTACCCCCTTCTTCTCCCCCCAGCACCAATTAGCCCCCCTCCATCCGATCCAAACCCCCCCAGCAAACCCGCTCCCCGCAGCCACCATCATTAGCCGGCATCCCTCCTCTGCCGCTCCCGCTGGCTTTAGATGCTGCATGGGGTTTGGGGGGTCCAGATGTGTCCCCCCAATACCTCTGATCACCCCCCATGCTGCCTCTGCACCCCCAATCCATGGCCGCTCTGAGCGGCATCCCTCCTTCCCTCCCACCGCCTGCATCTTCTCCCTGCACAGATCTCCTATGATTTGTCAGGCTGGGGATCATGATGGGGGGAGTGGGTTGGGGGGGTGAAGTTGTGGCTTGGTATACATGTGTATACATGCGATCACTGCTATATCCACTGACAGCTGATCATTGTAACCGTAAGTGTAGTAATGTATCAGACTGTAATTTCATGAATGAATAAATGGAATCTGTATTCCATTCATTCATGTAAAGTGCTACAGAGAAAGGGACGATCTTCAGTCCCTTTCTCTGTCTCAAAAAAAAAAAAAAGAGATATGGGGGTCTGTTTAGAGCTCTGATATCTCAACAAGGAACCCCCCCCCCCCCCCGAAAAAAAAACCTATCAAAAGTAAAATAAAATACAAAACACAAACATAGTAAGACCCCCCAGGTCCGCCCGCATTGACCCCTCCATGGTGACAGTCCCCCCCCCACACTCACACCCCCAAGGTGACGGTTACTTCCCTATTGTCACAAGTGGGTGGGTTCGGGGTGCTATGCTCTGCGCAATGAGCCCAACCCTTTTCAAGCCAATTAGAGCCTCAGGCTCTAATCATGCGGCTTGAAAAAAAATCATACAAACGCCCCTGTGCCCCTAATAGACTGGCCGCTCCTGGTACCTGGTAAGACCCCTTTCACATGGAGCGGACTCTGTCAAGCATAACTGCCTGCTCAGCAGGGGATCTGTCTGCTGATCCCTGTTGAGAAGGCGGATGACAGGTCCGTGTCCCCTCCGCTGGCCTTGATCGGATGCAGGTGGGTGTAAACAGACACATGTCCATTTACATCAGCCTCTCCATAGAGAACAATGGGTGGTCCGATTGGGCCTGCCTGAAAAACGGACAGGCAGACCCAATCGGTGTGCTTGTGTGAAAGGGGCATAAGGCCTTGTTCACACAGGGCATACACATCGTACCTTTACGGGGACGCACAGGTGTTCCGTGCATCTCTATGCAGGCAGTCCCATTGATGTAATTTGGGATGTAGCACCTGCATGAACAGAGCCGTTGCTCCCAATTTTACATCCATGTAGGTCTGCATGCATGTCCCTGAGCTCACACTGTCTGCTTTTGGGGTCATGTACCCACACCCACACGGATGTCAGAATGGGAACAGCAGCTAGGCCTGTGCAGCCATTGCATCCCAATTGACATAAATCGGACTGCCTGTACGGAACACCTGCGCATTCATGTGCGGGTAAACATGACCCCACCATGGCCCTCCATGGGCATACACTTTAGTATGCCATATGTGAACGATGCTTTAGTAGCAATTTAGCAGGAATTTTGTTATGTTGTGTTTATGTGCACTATTAATGATTTTTGTGTATTTTTTGAGAAAATATTGGATTTGATAAACATTTGCGCAAATATTGTGCTGCCTTAAAAATCAGTAGCACCTTCTTTTTATTCTACTGGCCATGTGCTTTCAGAAAATGTATGGTTTGGGGGGTCTTTTACAAATTCTGAAAGCTGTAAGTGAAAAAAGAAAACCTCCAGATTTTTGGAGAATTTTTTGGGTACGTTCGATTTTCACCATTTTGCAAAATTGCAAAAAGGCGAAATTTTAAATTTACAAATATTTGTTATTTATTAACTCCATACAGGTTAAGCTTTTATATTTAGTAGGGATTTAGCAGGAATTTTGTAAAATTAGCTGTGTTTTTATCTGCTAATAATGTTTTTAGTGTATTTCTTGCGAATATATTGGTTTGATAAACATTTGCGCAAATACCGCGGGGTCTAAAAAAATCAGTAGCACCTTCTTTTTATTCTAGAGATCATATTCTTTAAGAAAATATATGTTTTTGGGGTCTTTCACAAATTCTGAAAGCTGTAAGGGAAAAATGAAAACCTTCAAATTGTTAGAGAAATTTGGATATTTACATTTTTGCGTACGTTCTATTTTCATCATTTTACAAAAAGGCGCAATGTAAAAATTACAAATATTTGTTATTTATTAACTCAATACAGGTTAAGCTTTTATATTTAGTAGGAATTTTGTAAAATTTGCTGTGTATTTATCTGCTAATCATGATTTTAGTGGATTTTTTGTAAAAATATTGTTTTGATAAACATTTGCGCAAATATTGTGGGACTTAAGAAATCAGTAGCACCTTCTTTTTTTATTCTACTGGTCATGTGCTTTCAGAAAATATATGGTTGGGGGGGGGGGTCTTTTACAAAGGAGAAATTGCAAAAATGGTCTGGCCACCTGAGGGTAAAAATAGAGCACAGGCTCTGGCAGCAAAAGGGTTAAACAGACTGTATATAGCTGGTTGCTAAAGGAGGGGGCAGACAAGCTGGCCGCTACGTCCTTATCATCAATGAGTCATTAGCTGTCAGCAGGGTTCCCGCTGACAGCTGAATGTAAAAAAAAAATTGCCAGAAAAAAATAAAAATAAAAAAATCCATACCAAACCCTTATTTGAGCATGCAGCCTGGCAGGTCAGGAAACGGAGGGGACGAGCGAGCGCTCCCCCTCCTGAACCATACCAGGCCACATGCCCCCAGCATGTTGATGGGGACAATGTGATACAAAATACAAGCACATGCACATACTGCTGCACATGTGCTGGTTGCAAGAGGGGGAATCAGCAGGATGAGTGCCAGGACAAGTAGAGATGTCTTATGGTGGGACAGAGGAGTTAGTGATGGGACAGAAGAGCAAGGGGGCAGGAGGTACAGTGGTGGGAGGGATAAGAAGGAGGTTCAGCAGTGGGACAGAAAAGCAGGGGGCACAGTGATGGGGAAGATGAGCAAGGGGTTACAGTGGTGGGACAGATGAGCATGGGGGGGTTCAGTGTTGGGGCAGAGGAGAAAGGAGGTGCATTGGTGGGACAAATGAGCAGGGGTTTACAGTGGTGGGGCAGAGGAGCAGGGGGTACAGAGGTGGGGCAGATGTGCAGAGGAGAAAGGAGGTACATCGGTGGAACACATGAGCAGGGGGTTACAGTGGTGGGGCAGAAGAGCAGGGGGAACAGAGGTGGGACAGATGTGCAGGGGATATAGTCATGGGCAGAGGAGAAAGGGGGAACATTGGTGGGGCAGATGTTACAGTGGTGTTAAAAAAAAATCACAATAAGCGTATATTGATTGGTTTGCTCAAAAGTTATAGCGTCTACAAAATAGGGGCTAGTTTTATGGCATTTTTTTTATTAGTAATGGCGGCGATCTGCAATTTTTATCAGGACTGCGACATTATGGCGGACACATCAGACAATTTGGACACTATTTTGGGACCATTGTCATTTATACAGCGATCAGTGCTATAAAAATGCATTGATTACTGTGTAAATGACACGGGCAGGGATGGGGTTAACCACTAGGGGGCGATGAAGGGGTTAAGTATGTCCTAGGGAGTGATTCTAACTGTGGGGGATTGGCTTCAAGTCACATGACATAGATCACCGCTCCCGATGAAAGGGAGCCGTGATCTCTGTCATGACACTAGCCAGAAAGTGCCTTGTTTACATAGGCACTTCCCCGTTCTGAGGCTCCGTGACATGAATGCCAGACATTTAGTCCACCGGTCCTGCGGGCACAGTCATGCTGTACGTGGTGGGCTCACATGCGCCTGCTACCCCCTTCTCTATTGTCCTGACGTATATCAGCATGCAGCGGTCGGCAAGTGGTTAAAGTTTTTTTCTCCTATTGTCTTGATAGGAAATTGCAGAATGTAAAAATGTGCTTCAATTTGGACAGTGTGTATTCATATTTTTGGATTATGACACTTCTTACCTGTCCAGTGGGCTGCCAATAGTGTAAGTAAGGAGGGGCTGGCCAAAGTAACACACATTATTTATGCATTCAGCTCTCAATGAAGTGGACAGGGTTACCTGTCCAAAACATCTAGATGTCCAAAACATCTACCCACCCCCCACCATAATTTTTTTTACAATGGGCCACCAGAGGACCTTATACTTTTGTCTTTAAATACTCATTTCAATAAATTTTATACTTATGTTGGCCAAGAATGTTTGTGTCTAATCTGCTTGCAATTTTATGTGCAAAAGTAGTATATTTGTTCTTGTTTGACTCCAGTTTCCTTCCAACCCACAGGAATTTCAGACTGTGTCTTCCCAGCTTCTCCACCAGTGGGAATTTCCTAATTGTGGTGGTTCTATCGATAGGAAGCAGGATCGTCCGACCACCCAACTCGGGGTCGTACTACTTTAACTATAAGGGGTTTAGTAGTATAGTGATGTTGGCGGCGGTGACATCCACCAATACGTAGGGAAGAACGGCCGTAACTCTGATGGAGGAGTGATCGCCCAGACTGAGTTTTACCAGCATCTACAAAACGGCACCTTGGGGTTGCCATCTTCGGAGGACAATGTTGCGTGCCTCAATTCGTGTTCGTGGCGGATGAGGCCTTTGCTCTGGGGGGAACATCTGATGTGGCCATTCCCCATGAGGAACATGACCCCAGAGCAGAGGATTTTTAATTACCGGCTGGCCCGTGCCAGAAGAGTAGTTGAGAATGCCTTTGGCATAATGGCTAGCCTTGTTCAGGCTTTTCCTTACGTTCATCAACCTGGCTGAGTACAAACTTAATGACATTGTGTTGAGCTGCTGCATTCTGCACATCTACCTTGCAGTATGCAGCCAGCTATCTGGCCTTAGTTGCGACTTTTCAGAAGAACCTACATCAATTATGGTGCTCGAAAGTGGCCGTCCTGGCTTCCCCCCCCCCCCAAAGTGCCTGCGAAGCCAGGCAAAACTATGTTGATTACTTTGTTGATAGGGGGGCAATTGATTTACAACAAAATCTTGCAGATGTTTATAAATTTTTTTTTTTTTAATTAAACTCATATTTCATTTAAATTACTGTTTGTGTTTCTTATCTGTCTCCTAGGTTCTCAAGTGGCCATTTAATTTTTGGCATTTTCTTCAATAGTGCAAACATAACTTATTTGATATGAGGTGACAATCTCTTCTTCAGATAGCTATTATGTTGTGGGTCTGCTACACACACACACACACACACACACACACACACGCACACACACACACACACACACACACACACACACACACACACACACACACACACACACAATGTTCTTGTTAATGTATGTAATGCATTCATGATAAAAATAATCATCCTTTTCAACTCCATGAATTAATTGCTTGGAGTCCCTAAAATGGCCTAAATTTACCACATTTTACAGCACAGTGGGGGTTATTTACTAAAGGCAAATCCACTTTGCACTACAAGTGCACTGCAAGTGCACTTGAAAGTGCAAATTGGATTTGCCTTTAGTAAATAACCCCCATTGTCACTGTAACTACACCAACTTGACAAATAAACTGGTATTGAGCATTGAAATAAGAAGCCCCATATTGTTGATTATAAAAATTTTACTTCAAGCACATTCAGATGTGCGTTATAAACAGTTTTGGAACAAACCAACATATCGGTGTATAACATGTATGTTTGACATAAATTTGCATGTTTAAAAACATTACATACACATCCCCAACTCAGGAACTTATGAAGTTCGACTTTGCTAAAGTGAAGGCCATATGAGACATTAGTATGTCAAAACTGTGTTGATCTTGCCTTCATCAGATGGGGTGATCTCACCCCTCTAAAAGCCACATTTTGATGCACACAAGATGCACACAGATTGGGACTCAACATTTGGATTTCCCTCATGATCCCATGCCTAAATTGTGTGTCTTTTCCATACATCTATTTGGCTAAAGCCACAAAACACACAGTGTGTCAACATGTGCTATCTCCCATCATAGGATATGAAACTAAAGTAGGTGAGAGGAAGGGGTTGCACCCCCGAAAAAACATGTCCATTGATCCCCCATGATGGGAGCTAGCACATGTTGACACACTGGGGCTTATTTCAAAAAGGACAATCCACTTTGCCCTACAAGTGCACTTGTAGGCTATTGGCCTTTTTAGCTATTTGTTTATTATCCTTGTGTCACTTTTGATATTCCTGTGGCTCCTTTTTATACAAATTTATATTAGGCGGTTTGTTTCCATAGATCTACATATTATTCATTCATTGTCCCTTTCCCGTTGTTTATGTATACATTTTGGATGGCCACTGTTTAAACGTCTTTATATATTTTTTAATTATTTTTTTAGATTTTAACCCCCTTTTTATTGTCCCTTATTATCCACTTGCCCAGATTAATGTGCCTGTTTTGGTACTATATTTTCCCAGTTTCGTGTGAGTTCGCCTTGCGATTAGTCATGTCCGTGCTACCGCAATATTAATATGTGCGACGAACCAACAGAAAATGGCCGCTATAATGGGATCCTTTAGGAGACCAAAGCAAAATGGCTGACGCTATTCATTTCAATGACGAGCCAAGGGAAAATGGCCGGCGTCTATCTAATTGAACACACTATTTAAGGACAGAACGTTTACCTAATGTTCACCCCTGATGAAGTCACATGATGTGACAATACGCATCGGGATTGGAGCAATAGGTATTATAAACATCTGATGGAAGGATACGAGCGTGGCGCTCGTGGTTTGTTGCAGGTTCCTTGTTTACTTAAACATGAGTTTGTCTACTTTGTTGCTATTACAATAAATTGTCTTTTAAAAATGGGATCAGGCTATGGGCATCTTTCTTTCCCATGTTTAAACCCCACACACCGAGACATGTATTAAAGGATTCTGGACAATAGGTGCTACCAAGATTGCATGGAAGCAAAGGAGCTTGGCGCTTATGGATTGTTGCCTATATTCACATTCTAAAAAGTGAGTGTAACTACTTTTGTATGCCACATCCACCTCCCCTTCCTTTAATGGAATTACGCTATGGGCTTTTTTCTTTTTGTGCTTAAACCCTGCATATTGAGACCATTCGAAAAGGATTAAGTTATCAAACCAAGAGGGAACCACTAAATACTACCACCTGTGATTGATTCATGCTGTATTCCTTACGGCAGTAAGGTGAGAGGCTTGCAGATACACAGGTGTCATCACAGAAGATTTTTTGAGCACTGGCCATTCGCCATTTATGGTGGAGGGATTTACTTTGTATGCAATATATTTCTTTCAAACTGTCTGACTTTTTTTTCTGGATCACATCGTCTGACTCTTCACTTTTGTTTGACTTTGCACATGGACCTTTGTCACTTTGTTTTGTTTACTTGATTAATTGATGTTTTATGCTATATGCTTTATTATTATTATTATTATTAATACACTGTGAATGGTATTTTTTTTTATCTATTACCGCACTTTTGTGCATCCTGCTATCTACATTTTAAACAGTGCAACATCATTATCTATTCATTGACAAAGTCGAGTTCCACCTGCTGGGCATGTCACAAATTAGGTGGTTTAGGGGCAGGTGGATTTCCCACTGAATTTAAGCCAACCAAGCACTGGCTGCGTATGACTGCCTGAAATGGCTACAGACTCTTCTGGACAGCTTTAGCACATTTTATGCTCTTCTGCGACTTCTTACTTACCTTCTTTCTATTTCTTCTTCTTTTCTTTCTCTTCCTTTTCTTCCCCTTCTTCCCCCTTGTCTTTTCTTTTTATATATATTAATCTTTTAAATTTATGTATACAATTTTATTATGAACAACGAGTCTCTTCTAGCCAAAATTACTTCTTGCACCAAGTAGCGGTCGTTGATGTTAATATTATACTGCATAACAATTAAGAGTTAAGCTGTAGGTGATAGCCATTTGGCTGACTCATCAGACATGTTTACTTGTGACTGTCTCCAGACTGTACCTTTATACGTTGTTCCATGTACTTTGTTAAACTATCAATAAATATATTTTCAACCCAAATATATTAGTCACATGGTTTGGGTGTTCACTTAAAGGCACAGTGGCCACAAGTATTGATATTTCATATTTTATTTTTAAAGTCTGAAGTTTCAACAGGTAGTGAATGAACAGACCCAGCTATACAGAGAACAGACCATGATGAAACAGTGATCAGATCAGAAACAAAGCCACTTTTGTAATAGTGCGAGCAGATGGAGCCAGCTAATGTCTGAGGGAGACCTTAATTCCCTGTGTCCTGTTTGACCACATGTATTCCAGTGGTCATTTTTCTCTGGTAAGCATTTTACTATACAAAATGGGTGTGGATCTTCTTCTTGGTTAGCTATCATATACTTATTCCTTTACCAGCGGTGTTCTTTTATATGGAGCACAGAGGAGGAACTTTGGTTTATTTGAAATCTGCTCATATGGGTATTGTTTTTTATAGCACATATATGTTTTAACATTCAGCGAGTGTGATTTTCCTTTTTATGAACAGTTTTTTTTGGGCGGTGTTACAATCATTATATTTGATCATTGACTAGTTGATTGAATTTTTAGCACCGCACTATCTTTTTATTTGTTTGCACTTGTAAGGATAGTCCTAAGATGTGACTGTGATTGAGAAAGATAAAGCTACAAAGTGAATCAGGGCTTTCCACCCCTTTTGAATCTAGAATTATATTTACTGTTTTTTAAATTGCTTAACCTCAAAGGGGGCAGGTAAGCTGCACATAAGAGTCAGTATTAAGACTTGGACTGGCCCTTTAAGGCTGATCAAAACTCACATGAGACAACCTTTATCAGGAAGCAACAGTGATTGACCAGCTCTGGGCTCTAGACTATGCTTCCGCCTGGTCTTCCTGTGTTATCAGACTCTCTGCTACATCCTGGCCTCCTCTGCCTTGCTCCATCTATATAAAAAGTGAGAGGCTTGATTGCCATGTAATCAGTATATACCTGAAAAGATGATGATTGCGTTCAACCAACGAAAGAGCTATTATAAAAAGTATCCCAAACAGAGGGGGACAGAAAAGGATGGGGCTTACTGAAAAGCAATACACATTGCAAATCTCTTTTTTTTTTTTAAATGATGTTAAATCGGTATATAAAGAACATTTAGGTAAAACATTAGAAACCAATACTAGCCCTAGTACAGATTGCCAATGAGCCTGAGTGGGCTGATCAAAAACAGCCACAGAAAGAGGGGACAAGACAACATATAACAAATAATAAAAACAACGTCCGGACGCAAGGGAAATTGGTGTCAGCCTAGCCATCCACCAGAGTGGAGTGTCCAGCAATTGCTGAGTGTGGCAGGTAGGCTAACATCAATCCCCCAGGGGCTCAAGCCATCAAAGGGAAAGGAGGGCCGGGGAAGGGGAATAGTGGATCAACGTGTGTCCTGAATAGACTTAATACAGGGATGATCCCGTGTAATGTCCGTCTACAGCACTGAACAGACTGGAGCAGCCAGTATAATATTAGCAAAGACAGACATGTGGATCACTGTACATAGATGTAACTATAGTCTGCATAGAATACGAAATGTCCTGCTAAAAATGTGTCCCCAGTAAAAAGACTGTTGATCAGCAGTGAGCACAAATAGCTATCATTCTGATATTGTTCAAGAGTGAAAGCAGCCGCAATATATTACCACTCCCGATGGCAGGTAAGTGCCGTCTAATACTTCAGAAGTGGTGCGTTCCTTTTCATGTGCTCAGCTCCCACGGGATCCTCATACCATCAGGGAGGTATTGCTTGAGGGAGCGCTGTGTTGTGGGACCAGCAGGGCTGCTATATGCAGAGGCTTATCACCAGAAATTCAGGCAAAGTCCATGGACGTGCACGTCAGGTTCCTTCCTTCCAGTTGCCGTGACCAAACGGTCATAGTCCTTCACTCGGTGTGCAGGCTCACAAGCACCTATGGAGGATGTTGCCATAGCGTGGCATCCGGGCGGACCTGACGTCAACGCGTTTCACATTAGGGGGTGTGTAGCTTCATCTATGTACCAGTCCTGTCCTTGCTGCCCTGTTGACATCTGTGGTGGTGCACCACATGTACCAGCCAGCCTGCTCTGCTTACGGCCCTGCTCATGATATGTGCTATCTACAGTATTATTGAACTATTTGCATATGTAGTAATTCTGGGTTGCTGTCATCTATTGTATACTCCTAACCTGACAATAACACACCACAATGAAAACTAAATTTCCAATGCTAAAGTTCATAACAGCTGATATCAGCATTATTGTGGTAAGTCTCCAGCTACTGGTATATACAGCTCGAAGTGCCTTGTGTGATGAGATGACATCACTAGAGAGATGGAGGCCATTCCTGGAAAAGTGTATTTTTCTCTTTCAGAGATGATGATGTCGCTAATACAGCTAACTGACAAAAGAAACAAAATAGTAATTTATCCAATGCTTTTAAAATAAAAATAAAAACATTTTGAACAGAAAACAGTAAAATGCTCATGGTTAGAAAGTCAACAATTCCAGGAATGTAAACTGTTTCTGCATTTATTGTTCCTGCTGAAAAATATCATAATTAAAAAAATGTAGCCTAGCCAGCACAACATGCAATTAGATAACTGATACTAAACCAATCCTCAAGAGAAGGCAAAATAGTCAAATCACTTTAATTCTCAAAGGAAATAAATATTTTGTTGTAAATAATGAGTCTGTTTTGCATACAAAATGCAAAATGCAGATTTAACTTTTTTAGCTACAAAAATAAAAATATAAAATGAATTCAAATAGTTTATAATGTTTTACATGTTATGTAATTCTGATTTTAAAGCCTACCTATGAAAAAAAGTATAGTGGTATTTTTTTCCAAGTAAAGGTTGAATGAAAAGAGAAAAGTCACATGCAATTATCAAAGGACAGATCACATAATGAAAAACCAAAGCTTGCTTCTTTGCATTTTATTTTGAAATAAAGTGCAGGTTTGCTGATAACAGTACAGGTTTACTATTTTGCCATGCATGCCTAAAAAAGTGTTTAAAAAAACATCAGTATATAGTGTCAAATAATTCAACGGGATAACCAGAAGAATTGTTGACAAAAAGGTTGCTTCCATATATGCAATGCTGATATCAAATCAGTAGAACATTACACAGGATAAATATTGATTTAAAAAATATTTATATATATTATATACCATATATACTCGAGTATAGGCCGTCCCGAGTATAAGTCGAGGCCCCTAATTCACCACAAAAAAATGGGAAAAACGTATTGACCCGTGTATAAGCCGAGGGTGAAAAATGCAGCAGCTACTGTAAGTGGAAAAGAGTCAGCAATGTCCATCTGCAGCGTCATGTCCCCTGTACAGACCCCCGTGTCCCCATTGCAGCCTACCTGTGCCGATGTGCCGATCCGCCGGTTCTGGGCTCTGGGTTCTGGGTTCTGGGTCCTCGGTCCTGTGTCCCTCCCTGTACGATCTGGCAGCCGATGCAGTCCCGCTCTGTCCCCCCATGTAAGGCGCCATTCCAATAATACAAAAACCGCGCCTCCTCCTCGTCCGTGATAGGAGGAACACTTTTTTCCCAGCAGTCAGTGTGCAGTGTTCCGCCTATCACGGACGTCCTCTCATCCTCGTCCATGAGATGAGAATGACAGGACATCCATGATAGGCGGAACACTGCACACTGACTTACTGCTGGGAAAATTAGTGTTCCTCCTATCACAGACGAGGAGGAGGAGGAGGCGCGGCTTTTGAAAACTGCCGTCTGTCTGCATGACACGCTGTTCATGTAGGCAGACGGCGGTGACTTGAATATAAGCCGAGGGGGGGACATTCAGCCCTAAAAAAAGGGTTGAAAATCTCGGCTTATATTCAAGTATATACGGTATATATTCCACTAAATTGTACATCGTTTCATTTATGTCTCTCTTTTTTCCTATCCACTCTCATCATTACAAATATCATCCACTAGAGTAAACAGCATACCAGTATGATGCTTTGAAATATCTCTTGATACTCCAAATGGTATCAAATGCCATATTTAAATGTTTCACCCTAAGGTCCGCTCAGCTGTCTTGTCACTGCTGACAGTACTATTCAGGGTCTGGAATCAAATGTCAGATTGTTCAGGACATTTATACTGCAATATTCATAGTATTTGGATTTGCTGAATTCTTAACATCTGGAAATACTTGCTGTGCTTTTCCTAATCACAATTAAGTGCTAGCCATCATTTTGGTTTCCAGCATCAAATTGTGCATAGCCATTACAAATTTACAATATTTACTGAAATACTTAGAGATGAAAAATATTGCAGTCATTTTAATAGTGAGAGTCTTCACATCACATCAATTTGAAATAGCCTTTAAATAATGTAGTGCTTTTCTATTAATTTTTAAGGATGGAGTTTGGGTTCGCTGAGCTGGGGTTTGCAGTAAACTGCATGTTCAGTAATTTAAGCTCACCCAGCAAGTACACAATTCAGCAGTGAAAATTTCACTCTCTCTCCAACTCAAACAGCTCTCCTCTGACACTTTCAGCCCAGCTGACAATAAACAGGTCTGAAGGGGAAGTACCTGCCCTCTTCGATTAACCCCTTCTTAACCCTCATCAATAAGGACAGAATATCAAAATGTTGGGTATTTTGATATTCTGTCCATATTCATTGGGATTTGAATAACAATATTTATTACATTAGTTCATTGTAGTATCATTAATAACTATTTTACAGATTATTTGCATAACATTCTGATGTAAATTTTTTTTCATTTATTTTTCTCAGTTGACTATGTTTAGAAATATACCCAGCTGGTAATATCTGGAGGGTTATTTTCTAGTTGGCCCTTTATCCCTTGTTGGCATATTTTTGATTTTAAAGTAAGTAAAAACACTTGGGTGTTTTTTTTTTGTTTGCTGTGTTTTACTGTTTTGCACAGCAAGACTATGGATTTTTGTTCATTTAATTACCTTCTTTTTTGTCCCTTTTTTGACTGTGAAATTGTTTTCTTTTTCCTTTTCTTGAATTTTTCTTGTTTCTTGTAGTCAGACCCTTGTGTGTCTCCTGTGACCACTTGAGAATCTCTCCCCCTGGGGGATTTTGTTCGGTCCTTACATTTGGCAGTGTCTGTGTCAGGTGAAGTCAGTCGCAGGGTAATCGGGACTTTTGTATTGCAACACACATGTTTTGACGATTTTTCATTATATGTATTGTGTGATTTCTTGCATGAATCAACATTTAATTGTATTGTTTTGTTTCTATATTTGTACAGTTACTCTTGAAATTGTGACTTAATATCTGCACATCCCCTGAAGAAGTGTCATAGCGAAACATGTCAGGATACTGTGCATCTTATTCTCCTTCATTTAACCTGTTTGTTATGACCACCATTTATATGAAATTTTGTCTATTTTTCATATCAAATATTGCTCGCATGTGACCTTTTTTAACTTTAAACTTATTAAAAAATGTAGTGATTTTTCAAATTTTTGGTCTTGAACTTTCTCACATCTGTGTATATCATGCACCGTTAAAATCCTTTTTCCTCTCCCAATTTATACATACAACTACTTTGGGATGTGGTGCCAACTTTTATGGGTGTTTCACCAATAATCGGACATAACCCTTTTGATCATTTTACTATAAAAGGTTTTTGCAATAGCTTGAGGGCAGTAAGTAGGGTACCAACCTGTTAGTTTATTTACTAACATCCCATGGGGTTTATTGGAGTACTTGTAAATAGACATGTGCATTTGTTTTCGTCCGAATACATTTTCATCCGAAAATCAAGTATTTTCGTTATTGTTTTAACGAATGATAACGAATGTGCAGAATCTGAAAACCGAAAGATCCAACATAAACAAATGCTTTAATTTCCTTTTCGTTGCAACAGGTCGATATAGATAGGAGATTTGACATGACGCTGACAATAGCGATCTGTTTTCATCAAACTTGTGGTCGAATGTGCCTAACCTTAGCTCTATTAGTTCAAGATTATTCTACATAGAGAGAAAAGATTTGACATAGAGAGAAAAGATTCGACACTATAGAGACAATAGCAAAAAAGGTCAAATGTGCCTAACCTAACTCTATTAGTCCAAGATTATTTGACATAGATAGAAAAGATTTGAAATAAGGATTTGACGAAGAGCGTCGTACAGTTTAGCTGCAATGTCGAATCTTCTTAGAGCATTCGACAGACACCATAAGCCTTCAATGACAGATTCAACCTTAATTATTTCGGATTTTCGGACGAATGCATTTTTTAATGAAACGAAATAAAGAAAAACTAGTTTTGGGAGTAACTAAATACATTTATTTTTCGGACGAAAATGAAATTCCGAAACAAAATATTTCAGTGTGCACATGTCTACTAAAATTTCTGTTTAATCCATATAAGATTTTTTTCAAGTATTTTCCACGTCAACTGCCTTGAGCTGATTTCGCAACAAGTCTACAGTGTAGTTGAAGATAACAACCGTTTTTTCACTGTACATAATTGTTGTAGTAGATCTATTTTAAATACAGTACCTGACCGCGAGAATGTGTTTCTAGTGCGGTCCCATCACGCTGGTTCTCGGCGACAGGGTGCTGTACATCTCGCGCTGGCTGCAAAAGGAAAATGTCACATTTTCCTATAGCAGCGAGCATGAGAAATAAGCGACAATGTCGCCTCTCTAATAATAAAACCTGCATGCTTTCACCGTCAGGAAATACGGTGACCCCGCCCTTATGATGTCACAGTCCCAGAATTTTCCCGGGACTGTGACGTCATATGGGGCGTGGTCACCGTGTGACATCACCCGGTGACCCCGCCCCATGCCTATATAACTCGTTGCACACCTTGCACGCGGCATTTCAACAGGAGAGAGCGTCGTTTCAACATCAGAAGAAGAGAGGAGAGGGAAGAAGGACGGAGGAGACATGGGCCACTGCTAGTAAAAGAGCTGGAAGAAGATAGCAGAGGAGCCTGGAAGAAGAACCGAAGAGCGGGAGAAGAGGCCGGAGAGTGGAAGAACAGTCACAATCCTGCACATGTGCATTAGAATGAGCACCTACTGCATGGAAATAAGCATTTGCTGTATGAAAACCCTGAAAAAAATTCCCCCAGGGCCCTGAACAATTGAGCCCTAATGTCCTTGTACAGTGGAGTGATTCATTCAGATGTCAGTGGCATGTTCTTAGGCTAGTCTATGCCACTTCAAGATCCAAGGCTATAGAGGAATTACGTCTATTTCAGCAGAAACCACTGATTTGAGTAGCGGGACCGAAAAAAAAAATATCCGGCCTTGAGTATGTAGCAGGCATGTTGTAATGCAATTTCTCCTTTCGGCCACAAGATGGAGACAGAGAGATGCTGACTTGTCCTTCCAGAACACTCAGAGACACAAAAAAAGGGGAGTTTCAGGAAGTACTGAGGTAAATGATTTGAGGGAAGTGCTGAGGTAAGAGAAAGGAGAGAGAGACAGATTTTCCACACAGTATTACAGAGAGAGTGCTGACAGAAGATATGAGGAGGGCTGTCTGAGGAGAGTGAGAAGAGCGGTCTAAGATACCAGCATCTAATTAAGGGGAGAAACGCACACTGACACCAAGGACTGTGTGACCCAACAGAGGCAGAGAAAGTCACGTTTCTCTTGAGACTACCGTTGGAGAGTTACCGTGTGGCGAGGGGATAGAGGACAGGAGTGGTGAGGTGATGGGACTGTGAGGTGGATCTCCACCTAAGAAAGAGAGGGCCGACATGTTAAGTATGTAGAAGCCGGGCGTGACCGGATGCAAGTGAGATTGAGTGAGGAGTGAGTGCAGGACGCGTCCCTTCACCCTGCCGTCCCCCGCTCCATATACTGACTAGAAGCCCGGAACCTGCCGACGCCGCAACACTGTGAAGGGGAGCAGGAGAGACGAGAGGAGGCTGGATAGCAGTGTGGGGTGTGGAGCCGAACGGCTTTGAGGGGCGCCGGTGTGACTGTCGGGTGGAGCGTTCAGCGTCCACCTTTCTACCATTATCCACCGATCTGTGCACAGCGCGGCACTGAGCAGCGTGTCCCCAGAGGCCAATTCAGAAAAGGAGAGCAGCAGCAAGGGGAGTGAGAGTCTCCTACCGTCGCTCCCAGTGATGTGAAGGATAGCCACCCTTCTGGAATACATCCTAGGCTATCTATAGCCTATTTGTTACTGCCTCTTACTTTTTTTTTTGTGGAGGATTAAAGCTGATACTGCTAACTTTGGGGGACAGCTGTGAGAGGGTTTCCCCTGATCCCTGTACCGAGCATCCACAACTACGTGGGGCTGGCTGCTAACCACCCCTATTCATCTCCACGGTGAACTGTCTTTTCAGCGGAGGCTAGTACAATTCTGCTGCTTGTCCCACCGGACTTTGGACTCTTCAACTGCTACCGCTCTGGAGGGGTGAGAAAAGGTTTTTTAATTTCCTAGTTTCTTTGCTATGCATTTTAGAACAAGAAGGAGAAACAAGGGTGAAGGCTCCTGACAGGGAAGAACCTGACATCTGTGTCTCCCTCTCCCGCTTTTCTGGACTGTGTTGATACATCCTGTACTAAATTTATTTGAAAGGGCTATATGTGAGCGGACTTTGACTCAGGACATTATAGATAAACCTGACCCAACCAGCCCCCTGTTCCCCTTGTTTGCTGTTTATTTTTATTTATTTTTTTGTTTGTTTTCTTTCTCTCCCCGCTTGGACCAGATCAATTAGAGACGGGGGAAAGGGAGGAATTAAGAAAAAGGGGGTAAGGGTGGTTCTCACCTTTGCCGCTGCCTGGTTTTCTTCTTTCTCAAACTTTCTCTGTGGTGTCTTCTTAATTTCTCCACATTGTTAAAAAGTATGCCTCCACAACGCACTACAAAGGCCAGCCTAGCGGCTAGCCAAGCAAGTCAAGCTACTGCCAAACTTGAGAAATTTGCCCACACTCCAGGTCAAGTGTCAGTTCAGACCCCCCCAAAAATTCCTCCACAGAACCAACAGGCCCAGCCCAATCGGACGACCGGGGCTACAGCGGGAAGGAAAAGTCACGGGCAGACCCAAACTTTAACACAAAATGGACAGCTAACACACCCGGAGGGGGGTGACCCTGGGGGGTGGTCTCAGGCTCAGGAGGTAGAGGGAGTACCGATACCAGGGAATGGGCCTGATACTGTAGTGGGGCCTGAGCAAACCTTGAAGGAGGTGTTGGAGGCTATCAACTCCTGTAGATCTTCCCTGAACGAGATGAACAGTCAATTAAAAACAATACATGATGAATTTTCTTTGGTCAGGAACGAGATACCAAAGGTCCAGGAAAGGACCACAACCCTGGAGGATAGAATGAGTCTAGTGGAGGATGACCTGATACCATTGAAACGTGAAATGAGTGACATTAAAGTTCTCTTAAATAAACAAATAAATAAAATGGATGAGATGGAGAACAGGTTGAGAAGGAAAAATCTACGTATAATTGGCCTCCCAGAACATTCTAAGGGTACAGACCCTGCCGCTTTCCTAGAAAAGTGGCTTACCAAGGTTTTCGGTCAGGATTCCTTCTCATCATTTCTTGCAGTAGAGAGAGCCCATCGGGTCCCCTCCAGGCTCTCCTACCCTGGGGCACTCCCAAGACCTTTCTTGGCAAAATTATTATTCTTCAAGGACAAAGTGACGATTATTAGGAAAGCAAGTGAAATGGGCAATATACTTTTTAATGGCACGAGAGTGTCTATTTATCCTGATGAGCCAGATCTTCAAAAAAAAAGAGCCAAATTTGGGGAAGTAAAACGCAATCTGCATCAAGCCAATTTAACCTATGCCCTGCTATACCCAGCAAAACTGAGAGTTGCGGCACCTGGGGGGACTATATTCTTCGACACCCCTGAAGGGGTGGGGGAATGGCTAACAAAATATAAGGAGTGATTTCAGTTGTGGTCTGGGTCTAACATAGCGTGTTGACTACATTTTCACTTTAGATGAGGAGTGGGACTTATTTAGTGTGTTGATTATTTCTCAGGAGACTGGGATGTAATGATACTTGTTATGGTATAATGGGGGGGGGGAGCAGGCGGCGACGGACAGGGGTTATGAGTTATTGTCATTTTTTCTTTTGTTTTTTTTCTTCTTTTCTTTTTTTTTTATTAAATTTTTTTTAATATATTTGGTTTTAGAGCTGTCTTGTCGCCTCCTTCTCCCCCACCCCCCTCGGGGCGAGGGGAGTTGGGAGTGGGAGGGATGGGGATGCAATGTATAGGGGAAAGAGAGTATAAGGCAGGGTACCCTGTCATGGGGGTGCAGCAGGATGGCCTTTATGAGTCTATGTTATGTCGTTTGTTTTTTGAGGGGAATGTTTTCTTTGTTTTTTTTTGTTTTTTGAGGGGAATGTTTTCTTTGTTTTTTTTGTTTGGGGGGTGGGGGACGTATGGTTGGTGGTGGGGAAAGGGAGGGTTAGGGAAGGGGAAAACTTTTTGGTATTGACACGAAGATTTTTTGACAACAAAAGAGTCAGGCAATCTGGGGCAGATATTATAATGATACAGGAAACACATTTCGGTAGGGGTGACTCCTTCACATTTGCCTCCAAGTCCTACCCCACAACATTCCAGGCCTTTAACCCACGTAAGAAAGCTGGGGTTGCCATACTCATCAAAAAGGGTCCCCATTCTCCCACACTGAGACATACATAGACCCCGCTAGGCCACTACGTTATTGTACGGGGCACATGGCAAACTCAAGCCATAACCCTGTGCACACTATATGCCCCGAACGTACACCAGCACCGGTTCCTGAACAAGGTCCTTACTCGCCTCTTTAAAACACCCCATAACATACTAGTAGTGGGAGGGGACTTTAACCTAGCACACTCCACTCAACAAGACCGCCTTGTGATCAACCCCCAAGCCTCCCAGACAAGAGCCCTCAGGGACTCTAAACAATTCCGGCAGATCACCAGGAGATATGCTCTATTCGACACATGGCGGGCCCTACACCCAAAAGATAGGCAGTATACCTTCTACTCTGCCCCGCACCATACCCACTCAAGACTGGACTACATCTTCGTCAACAACGCCACGCTTAGAACCACAAAGTCCGCACAAATCCTGCCCATATCTTGGTCAGACCATGCCCCGGTCACAATTTCGTTAGACCTGGGCACCCCCACACGCAGCCCTACAACTGGAGGCTTAATAACCTCCTCTTACAACACCTCCCAACCAAGACGGAACTAGACACCACGCTACAACACTACTTCGCAGAAAATAACACCCCAGACATAACCCAAACCACCCTCTGGACCGCACATAAAGCGGTAATCAGGGGTAGATGCATTGCACTCTCATCTAAAATGAAGAAAGACGCTCAAACTGCCAGAATCCTAGGGGAAAAACGCCTCCGACATCTTGAAAGCAAACTACTGACCTCCCCCTCCCTAACGTTGATTAAGCAGATAGTCCAAATTAGAATAACACTCCGAGACCTAGCGCTGGGGGCAGTAGAAAAATCAATAATAAGACTGAGGCAGCTATATTACGATAAAGGCAACAAGGCACAATCACTCCTAGCCAGAAAACTCGCGGACCAAGCACACACATCCACACCCGACCAGATCAAAGACAAGAAAGGTGACTTAGTGACCCACCCCCGGGACATCGCGAAAACGTTTGCGGAGTTTCTACACAGACCTCTACAATAAACGCGAAATACCCCCACAACCCCCCGACAGCAGATCTAACCGACCGCATCACCCAATATCTCGAACAAGCCAGGTTACCACAACTAAAAGAAACTGACCTCTTGGAATTAAACACCCCCATTACCACAGAGGAATTGACGGCGACCATCAAGGCCCTTCCAGCACACAAATCCCCGGGTCCAGACGGACTCCCATACGAGTACTATAAAACCTACATACACATCTTAGGCCCGTACATGACCAGACTATTTAATGCTTTCCTCCGACAGACCCCCATCCCGAACGAGATGCTAGGCTCATACTTAACCTTGATCCCCAAACCCGACAAAGACCCGACAATATGCGCCAGCTACAGACCCATAGCCCTTCTGAATTCGGATTAAGATATTCACAAAAAGTCACATTGTGAACCCCAGATCTCGCAGGTTGCTCACATTCTCGGAGCTCCAGTCCAAATATGACATCCCAAAACAAGCGTTCTACAGTTATCTTCAGATCAGACACTTCGCCCAATCAATTGCCCCACAACTCCTCTTTTCCCCACCGTCTCCATTTGAACAGGTTATATTAGAAGGACGCAACCGCAGGGGCCTGATATCGGACATTTACAAAATATAAACAAATACCAATTCCTATCCAAAGGTAAACACTCATACATGTGCAGGTGGGAGAAAGAACTAGGCGAAGAGCTCCCAATGGAAGCATGGCAGGCGGTCTGGAGACAGGCAACCAAAACCTCGATATGCACTCTATACAAGGAAAACTCCTACAAAATTCTCTTCTGCTGGTACCAGACCCCTGCCATACTCCACAAAATATACCCCTCCACCCCGGACAAATGCTGGCGCTGCCAACAACAGAGAGGGACACTTTTCCACATATATTGGACGCAGCCAACGGTGGCCAGGCTCCGAGAGGTAGTCTTGCTACGCAGCATTTAAAAATAAAAATAAACAAGATTGATAAAGCTCTTCTATGGTCCAAACAAAAATTCTACGAATACTCAAACAAACCCCACAGACTACTAGTGAACAGGTTAAAACCCTGTCCCTTCCACTCTGCCCCAGACTTCCTTAGACAACCAGATGGGTCTCCCACTTACTGCCCCCTCACCATGTCCAAAGTCTTTGGAGATTTCTATCACCAACTGTACAACTGTCTGCAAACTGACCCCAATTACAACTTTACACAAGAGAGATTAAATTCCTTTTTCGAATCTCTACATATACCTAAACTCTCCCCCGAACACCTTATATCCCTTAATTCAGCTGTCACCCCTGAAGAACTAGCTGACGTAGTGAAACACCTTCCCACCCAAAAATCTCCTGGTCCTGATGGCCTGCCATACTCCTACTACAAAGCCTTTTTACCAATTTTAAGCCCACACTTAATATCACTATATGCCTCTTTATTTAAAGGGACCATTCCACATCCCCAATTCCTCCACGCACACATCTCTGTCATTCCCAAACCTGGCAAAGATCCCTCCATCCCCGACAATTACAGACCAATAGCCTTGCTTAATTCGGACTACAAAATATTCACCAAAATTTTAGCTAACCGCCTATCCCTCTTAATCCCCAAACTCATACATAAGGACCAAGTTGGATTTGTGATCGCTAGACACGCCGGCGATAACACGAGGCGTACCATTGACCTCATAGACTTACTAAACAGAACTTCTCGTCCAGCCCTCCTATTGAGTCTCGATGCACAGAAGGCCTTCGACCGGCTCAGCTGGCCCTTTATGTTTGCCACGCTCTCCAAATTCGGATTTAAAGGCCCCTTCATATCAGCATTACAGGCCTTGTACTCCCGCCCATCCTCTCAAGTTCAATTGTCCTCTTATTTATCTCCCTCATTCTCTTTAAGTAACGGCACTAGACAGGGATGTCCGTTATCCCCCCTCTTATTCATCCTTTGCTTAGAACCTCTAGCCACAGCCATACGTAACCACCCTGACATACGTGGGGTTTCCCTACGCCAGAGAGAATACAAACTATCTCTGTTCGCAGATGATGTTTTGTTAACTCTAACTAGACCCCACATATCTCTCCCGAACCTTATAGTATTACTGAAAGAATTTAGTTTTATCTCAGGTTATAAAATTAATACTAGCAAGACAGAAGCCCTCCCAATATTAATCCCACCATCAGAACTCGCCGCCCTTAAACAAAATTATCCTTATCATTGTTGTCCAGACGCTCTCAAATACTTAGGGATAAACCTAACCTCCACTTACTCTACACTCTACAAAGCTAACTGCCCCCCACTCTTCCGTGACATTGACCGACTCTTGAGACAATGGGACGCCTATCCCATCTCTCTCCTGGGTCGTATCAATGTCCTGAAGATGTCCATCCTCCCAAGACTCTTATACTTATTTGAAACCCTACCGATTCCCATCCCTATGTCTCAACTTAAAGCCACCCAAAGAGCATTCCTTAATTTTATCTGGCATAACAAAGCACATCGGATAGCTAACACAGTAATGTTATCCCCTAGAGATAGGGAGGTTTGGGAGCACCTGACCTCACCAAGTATTATCTTGCCACCCATCTCAAACCGGTCATTGCTTGGTCCTCTAAACAATCCTCTAGTATCTGGTCTGAAATTGAGATGAACATCACTAGTCCGGTACATCCCAGCTCCATGATCTGGGCAAAACTACAATCCTCTTTAAGCCAATTAAGGAGTCTATGCTTACACCCGATGCTTTTCACCCTTTCAGTCTGGAGGCAGTGCTCCAGCCGATACTCATTAATTTCCCCTTGCCCACCTTTATTAAATGTGCTGTTCAACCCAGACATACCAGACAGTCTATCCCGGGTTCGAATGCTTCCTTGGTCCCAAGCCGGAATTTTTCAACTCCGAAACTTGGTTCACCCACGCACTCATACTCTTATGCCCTTTGTCAAACTTCAAGAGAAACACCAGATCCCAAATCAATCATACTACTCTTATCTCCAATTTCAACATTATTTTGCTTCTAAATCTCCGATCCTGACTCTAGATAAGCCTAATCCATTTGAACTTCTTTGTGCACAGGGTCCATACCAGACTCACTTAATTTCGGATATTTATAAATTACTACACAGCGCCATCCCTCTCACAGACACATCCCACTCCTACATGCTGAAATGGTCTCAGATCTGTGACCGACCCATCTCTACACATCAGTGGCAGAGGATCTGGGAAGCTGTCTCCAAATCATCCAGATGTGTGGAACACAGAGAAACAGCCTATAAAATAATGCTCTTTTGGTACAGAACCTCGGAACTCATCCACAGATATGACCCTAAGTTCCCTCGGACATGCTGGAGGTGTCGGGGAGACACTGGTTCCCAATACCACATCTTCTGGGACTGCTTCCTGATTCAACCATATTGGTTTTCTATCCAGACTCTTTTGCAAGATTTGTTCGGAGTGGCCCTTCCCCTAGACCCGGTACATTTTCTTCTAGGCCTGCCATTTCCAGCCTCTCCAAACATTCCCAGAAATTAGCCTCCTTTATACTCCTTGCAGCAAAAAGGGCTACACCCTCCAAATGGTTATCCACCACACCACCAGATCTCCCGCAGACACTGCAAATATTGGATCAAATCCATAGAATGGAACGCCTCACTGCAGTAGTTAATGACATGCTCCCTCAATTCTCAAAAATCTGGGACTTATGGGACCACTCAGACTGCAATCCAAATGCCATCCCCTTGATCCCCTAAACATACAATTTTCCCCTACCTTATATACGCCTTTTAAGCTGTTAGCTTAGAAACGTTGGCTAGCCTACCCAAGGTCTCCATGGTATCCCCCAAAACCCCTCTCCCCCTGTCCATGCACTTTAATGAAAATTCGACAGAGTGCCCCTCCCTCAGTTATGGGCACCCTGAAAAATTTGCCTCTACTACACCCAGTGAATTACATTTTTTTCTTTGCATATGCCTTATGTCTATTGATTGTACAGCACTCTCACTGGATCCAAACTCCCCATTCTCTTTCTTTTTTTTCCCTTACTTTCCCTTCCTCCTTCCTAACCCCCTTCTTATTATTCGACCCAACTCTTTTGCACTTTAAAATTTGAAGATGTCTGCTGGTAACACTGCAAGCATACCTAGATTGCTTTGAAGTTTGTAACATGAAACATGCAAGATTTAATGTAATGTACGTTATTTTACAATCACCTCTACTCTCATCCATGTTGTTATTACCCCTCTGTTCTCACTGTTGTACATGTATTTTTGATCTTTACTCTAAATAAAAATACAATTTAAAAAAAAAAAGATGGATGTAAACAGAGTGTTAGATTTGATAGACGGGAATGTACAGTGGTGTGAAAAAGTGTTTGCCCCCTTCCTCATTTCCTGTTCCTTTGCATGTTTGTCACACTTAAGTGTTTCGGAACATCAAACCAATTTAAACAATAGTCAAGGACAACACAAGTAAACACAAAATGCAATTTGTAAATGAAGGTGTTTATTATAAAGGTGAAAAAAAATCCAAACCATCATGGCCCTGTGTGAAAAAGTGATTGCCCCCCTTGTTAAAACATACTATAACTGTGGTTGTCCACACCTGAGTTCAATTTCTCTAGCCACACCCAGGCCTGATTATTGCCACACCTGTTCACAATCAAGGCATCACTTAAATAGGAGCTGCTTGACACAGTAAGGTCCACCAGAAGATCATTAAAAGCTACACATCATGCCGAGACCCAAAGAATTCAGGAACAATTGAGAAAGAAAGTAATTGAGATCTATCAGTCTGGAAAGGGTTATAAAGCCATTTCCAAAGCTTTGGGAATCCAGCGAACCACAGTGAGAGCCATTGTCCACAAATGGCAAAGACATGGAACAGTGGTGAACCTTCCCAGGAGTGGCCGGCCGCCCAAAATTACCCCAAGAGCGCAGCGACGACTCATCCAAGAGGTCACAAAAGACCCCACAACAACGTCCAAGGAACTGCAGGCCTCACTTGCCTCAGTTAAGGTCAGCGTTCATGCCTCCACCATCAGGAAAAGACTGGGCAAAAATGGCCTGCATGGCAGAGTTCCAAGGAGAAAACCACTGCTGAGCTAAAAGAACATCAAAGCTCGTCTCAATTTCTCCACAACACATCTTGATGATCCCCAAGACTTTTGGGACAACATTCTGTGGACCGATGAGACAAAAGTGGAACTCTTTGGAAGGTGTGTGTCCAAGTATATCTGGCGTAGAAGGAACACTGCATTTCAGAAAAAGAACATTATACCAACAGTAAAATATGGTGTGGTAGTGTGATGGTCTGGGCTGTTTTGCTGCTTCAGGACCTGGAAGACTTGCCGTGATAAAAGGAACTATGAATTCTGCTGTCTACCAAGAGATCCTGAAGGATAATGTCCGACCATCTGTTCGTGTACTCAAGCTGAAACGAACTTGGGTTCTGCAGCAGGAAATCTACTTTTTCATGAAGACTTTGGAGTGGCCTAGCCAAAGTCCTGACCTGAATCCTATAGAGATGTTGTGGTATGACCTTAAAAAGGCCGTTATGCTCGAAAACCCTCTAATGTAACTGAATTAGGACAATTCTGCAAAGATAGTGGGCCAAAATTCCTCCAGGACGCTGTAAAAGCCTCACAGAATAAAAAAAAAAAAATAAAAATATAAATATAAAAAAAAAAAAATAAAATTGTATATGATAATGAGCAAGGGATTAACAAATAATGCTCTCGTAGAATTTTCATTCACTGTCACTAATGATTAAGGAAACACAGGTTAGTAGGAAGAAGGTCACCATTTGTTCTTGGAATATAAGGGGATTGGGTGATATGGGAAAAAAAGCTGCAGCACTGTCTATGGTTAGATCCTATGGGGCCTCTGTCCTTTGCCTTCAGGAGACTCATCTTACCAATGTTTCCATACCTAGGTTAGGGTGGGGAGAGTTTGCTACACAGTTTCACTCGGTTCATTCATCTTTTTCCAGAGGAGTCAGCATTTTTATTAGCTCAGGGCTTACATTTAACTGCATTCAAAGTAAGATTGACGATCAGGGACGGTATATTTTCTTACACTGCAAGATAGAAAATAAAGTGGTTCTGTTGGCTAATGTGTATATCCCTCCGCCTTTTGATATCCCGGCTTTACTTGACTTTGTGGAGTTTGTGTTGGATAGACCAGGTCTGCCGATACTGGTTATTGGAGATTTTAATAGGGTCCTCGACCCGATATTAGATAGGCTCCCTCAGGGGAGCCAGCGGGCAGGGTTCGTGGATACCCGTTTGCCTTGTTTTTTGGAGGAACTGGGACTGAAAGACATTTGGCGATTAAGGAACTCGGGGATTAGGGGCTACTCTTGTTTCTCCAGTACACACTCCACATTGTCGAGGATCGACATGATACTAGGGAATGATGAATCGATCACCATGATAGATAACATTAGGTACATGCCAAGAGGTCTTTCCGACCATTCCCCTATAATAGCTTCAATGGAGGTGGGGGTAATTAGCACTTATCGGGAATGGAGAATTAACCCCTCCTGGTTGGAGATTATGGGAGAACCCCAGGAGGTTCTAACTGCTTTGAGGGAATGCGTAGACTTGAATAAAGGTTCGGCCCCCCAGGGGGTAATTTGGGACACAGTCAAGGCTTTCCTTCGGGGACTACTAATTCAGCAGATTTCAAAAATAAAAAAACAATCTAGGGAAGGGGAAGAAATGGCAGCGAGTAATGTAACATCTGCAGAAATAAAATATATAAACAACCCAACAGCTGTAAATTTTAGGGCTTGGACAGAATCACAAAAGGATTATCGCTTAATATTACTGGGGAAAGCAGAGCAAAAGTATATCTTTCAAAAACAAGTGGCTTTCGGGGAGGGTGAAGGAATAAGTAGAATGCTTGCCCATTTAATTAGAACTAACTCACCATCATCAATGGTATCGATGATCAACACTGGTGTGGGTAGGACAACTACATACACCCCAGAGATCGCGGATACTTTTCGATTATACTATGAGAATTTATATCACTCTAAACAGGAGGACATGACCGAGGAAATGGATACATTTTTTCAGGGGGTTGCGGTCCCCTGTCTCTCTGAGGAGGACAGGGCTGCCCTTGACAGCCCTGTCACCCTGGAGGAGTTACAGCGGACCGTCCGAGAAATGGCAGGCCAGAAGTCCCCTGGTCCGGATGGCCTTCCCATAGAAATATATCGTCGCTATGGGGAGGTGCTTCTCCCCGAATTGCTGAAGGTACTCAATTCTTCGGCGGTGAATTCCTAGTGATAATAGTGATTCCTAAGGAGAATAAGAACCCACTTTCCCCCTCCTCATATAGACCGATAGCGTTACTGAATTCAGATATGAAGGTCCTAGCAAAGGTCTTGGCAGCTAGACTAAACAAAGTCATCCAGAAACTGGTTCACTCTGACCAATCGAGATTTATCCCGGGAAGGTCCACCAGTATAAATATTAGACGGCTTTTTCTGAACCTTCAAATTCCTACGGAAGAAAAGGGCAGTAGGGCCGTTCTCTCTTTAGATGCTGCCAAGGCCTTTGATACCTTAGAGTGGAAGTATTTGTGGAGAACTTTAGCAGAATTCCAGATTGGTCCGAACTTTGTTAACTGGGTGAGACTATTATATGGCTCCCCTGGGGCAAGATTAAAAGTTAACAATGAACATTCTACCAGGTTTCGATTGCTGAGGGGGACGAGGCAGGGGTGCCCATTGTCCCCCCTCCTCTTCGCCCTCGCAATCGAACCTTTGGCTCTTTCTCTTAGATCATCTCATGAAATAAAAGTTTTCAAACGTGGTGATTTGGAAGAAAAAGTAATACTATATGCAGATGACCTCCTTTTATTACTCAATGATACACAGGACTCGCTACGTGAGACTATGTGTAGAATTGAAAATTTTGGACTTCTATCGGGACTAAGGATAAACTGGGAAAAATCTAATTTATTACCTATTGACCCATTGGATAGTCCCCTGCCTCAAGAGGCAGCACAGCTTCAAGTAGTCCAACATATAAAGTATTTGGGTATAATTATTTCGAGTGACCCTAAACATTTTATTACTGATAATCTAGTGCCACTTCTGAACAAATTTAAAAGTAAAGTCCAAATTTGGAAAAAACTCCCCCTTTCAGCAGCAGGCCGCTGTAATTTAATCAAAATGGTACTTATGCCACAATTGTTATATGTCCTCCATAACTCCCCAATATGGATCTATAAAAAATGGTTTAATAAGATAGATAGTTACTATATTTAAAGAGTTAATCTGGAAAGGGGGTACATCTCGTATTGGCCTCAGTACCTTGCAACTCCCAAATAAAGTTGGAGGAGTTGCTCTTCCACATCCCTTTAGTTATTTTTTGGCGGCCCAGCTCCACCATCTGGGAGGATGCGAGACTATGAAAGAAGGGCGAGAGTGGAAGTCTCTCCTCTACAAACTGGCACACAATTCCCTGACTGAGGTGTTAGAGGCAGGGACTTTCGAAAAGGGGTTTCCCACGCAGGACCTAATGGCAAGAGTTTGGAGACTGGCTAAAAAAATATTAGGCTATAGAGGATTCACAGTATACTCCCCTTTGTGGGAAAATAACAATTTATGTGAGGTCCATAAAATGGGGACTATTAGAGAATGGGAGAGATTAGGCTTAAAGTATATCGCTCAGTTCTACCATGAGGGAAGTATGAGAAGTTTTCAGGACCTAAGAGAACAATTTGCGTATCCCAAGAAGTCTTTTTTTAGGTACCTGCAAGCAAGGCATGCTCTCTTTGCACAGTTCAAAGGGATGTTATTAGAATGGACCAATATGCCGATACTACAGAGTTTAGTTAAGGCTGAGTTACGTATAGGGAAGATCTCCAGTCTGTACTCACATATACATAAAGGGATTTGGGAAGGGCTCCAAAGAAGACCACTTAAAGAAAAATGGGAAAGAGATGTGGGAAGTCTATCTGTCCCACAATGGGAAAGGATTCTTGAGCTTGCTCCATGGGTTTCACTCTCCCCACCTCAGAAGATGTCACATCTTTTTTTATTAAACAGAGCTTACTACACCCCAGCAAAAATGTTTAGGTTTGGATGTACACAAGATGATACATGTCCTAGATGTGGGAGAGCGGGCGCAGATCTTATCCATATGTTTTGGAGATGTCCCAAATTATACCGTTACTGGAAAGAGGTGGTGGATAGGATTGCCCAGGTATTCAAAACACATTTGGATTTAGATCCTGTTATGTGTGTCCTGGGGGGGGGGGGGGGGGGGGGGTTGGGGGAGCGGGTAGGCCCGGAGAGGTTCAGCCAGCGATTTTGCGATGCCTCTTCCAGGAATCTTATTGCCCAGAGGTCCGCCACCCCACCATCCGTTAACGAGTGGGAACAATATATGGAGAGGGTGATTTGTAAAGAAAGAACGACATACATTAAACAAAGGAACCTGGTTAAATTCCAGTTGATTTGGAAATTGTGGATCGAGAAAGAGAGTAACATGAACTTCTAAAATAAGGCAAAGTATAGACAGACTGATGAAGTAGTAGAAAGAGTAATAGGTGGGAACAACGAACCAGAGTGAGAGCAAGGTTGTGGATGCATGGAGTAGTGGGGGAGAGAATGATGGAGCAGTAAGGGTAGCGAGAGAGTAAAGACACTCACCTGTGGACTAGCGTTTTTTACTGAGTAATGTAATTAAGATGTATGTGTATGTGTATATCATGTAATTGTGAAAAATAAAATAAAGATATAAAGTTAAAAAAAAAGAAAGAGAGGGCCACACTGTCTACCAGCATCTGAGAGAGAGAGAGACACACACTTTTCCGGAGACTGCTGCCAAGAGACTGAGGATAAAGGAGTCAGGGACAGTGTCACCCACATAGTCCTCCACCGTTCAGCCCAGGGACCCTGCTCAGCAACTCAGCGCCATCTAGTCCAGCAGAGACAACCCACACACCACTTCGAGGATCAGAAGATCCATTCAGGTGTCCTGTTGACCATTGTCCCATCACCCTGCCAGTTCAGCTACCAGCCATCCTGAGCGGCTGACAGGGGGTGATCCAGTGCCTTACAACATTGCCAGGAGCCTGAACCACCATTTGGGACTTCCGTTGTGTCATCACCCAGAGGATTGCTGAGCGCATGTAAACCCAACATCTTTCTTAGCACAGTACAGACACTGCTTGTTTGGAGCTGCCACTTTTAGCAATTCTGTTCTTACAATCACTACCTAACTGGATTTCCTAGAGGATTACTGTCTCGCTTTTGATTGATTAAACCTACTCTCTTTACAAAGGGCCCCAATGTTTGCTAGCAGAAGACACTAGTACCCTTCAACTCAGGACCTGTAATGTAACAGAACTGTGCTTACTGTACCTGTTAACCCATTTCTTATTTTTGTATTGTTACTTTCAATGGTGTTTGTGGCCCAGAAGGAGCTGAGAAGTTAATAGATCTTCTCTTCTCCTTCTCAGCATCTGTGTTATGGGTATATACATTATTGCCCTTTTCTAAATTTACAGTTAAGTATTGAAGGTTGTCTTTTCTAATGTATTCATTATTTTCAGAAATGTTTAACAGTGTTGTTCTCTTCCATATGCTTTAAACCGTGATAATATATTCAATTTGTTTATCACTACCAGGTGTGTGTCTGTTTTTGGTGATAATCCACAGCCAGGATAACAGTATTTTCCACATGTGTCTTTAAATGTGTTGTAGCAGAGCGTCCCAGAGAGAGCCAGGAGAAGTCTTGTTCGGGGTTTATACATCTCCCAGGCTCCTCTCATATACATTCAGAGGTCTCTGAGACATGATCCAGTTCGGATCTTAGTCCTCCTTTCCAGGCTAATTTAAGCTCACCTGAGCAAACAGCCTTTGCTCTCTGCCTGGGACACACAAACAGGGATGGTTTACAGAAGCTGACAAGCGGTAGGCTTGCTCAGCTTGATAGTTAGAGACGGTGTATGTTATAGTTAGAGCCGAGACACGGCTAGGACTTTTGTTTGGTTATTTCTGTTTTGATGTGTTTTCTGGAAGACTGTGCAGCACCTGTGTATGGACTTGTATTTAGATCAAATAAACCCAGCACTGTTTTCACTACCTCAAGTGGATTTGGTATCTGTGCCTTACTAAACAGCCCATCCCCGTGAGCTTTGTACCTGCTACCTGTCCCCCAGGTTACATATGGTGGAGAATGCGGGCAGCTGTAGTAAGTTACTACTTAAAAGGCCAGTACCTAGAGTGACTAAACATGGAGGAAATCCTAAAACAATTGATGATATCCAACGCTGCGCAACAGCAAACAAACGCTGCACTGCAGAAAACAAACGCTGAACAGCAGAAAACAAATGCTGCACTACAGCAAGCAAACGCTGTACAGCAGAAAACAAGCGCTGCACTCCACGCTGAACAGCAGAAAACAAACGCTGCACTCCACGCGGCACAACAGCAAGCTAATGCTATCGCACAGGAACAAACGCAGAGGCTGTTTGAACAGCTAGCCACTGATGCAAAAGCAGATAGGAAAACCTTGTCTGAGGTTGTGGAGACAATAGCACAGTGGTCACCTGCTAACGTTGATAATGTTGGAGACAAGCCCTCAGCCATCCATGTGGCTCGCTTTTTGTCCAAGATGACTACAGAGGATGATCCAGAGGCCTTTCTGCTAACGTTTGAATGGACCGCTGAGAGGGAAGGTTGGCCTAAAACCCAGTGGGCAGGACTGGTCGCCCCGTTGCTTACTGGGGAATCGCAGAAGGCCTACTATGATTTGGAGTCAGCAGAAGCAGCAGACTATGAAAAGGTCAAACAGGAAATACTGGCACGACTTGGTGTCACTTTGGCAGTTCGAGCACAGCGGGTCCACAGCTGGTCCTTCCAAGACAAGAAGCCCCTAAGATCGCAGATGTTCGACCTAATTCACCTGGTGAGGAAATGGCTACAGCCGGAGTCCCTGTCTGGGCCACAAATAGTGGAGCGTGTGGTCATGGACCAGTTCCTGAGGTCACTACCAATTCCCCTGCAGGAGTGGGTGAGTCAAGGAGACCCCAATTCGGCGAACCACCTGGTGGAACTTGTTGAAAGATATTTTGCTGCAAAGAACCTGGTCACCACCCCTACAGCCGCACGGACTTTCCACCCAAAGCCATGGTCTCCCCAGGCAACCTGTAAGACTGTTCCAGGGGAAGTGGGTGGTAAGCATGGCAAGGAAATAGGGGGGAGGATTTTTGGTGCCAGGACTGAAGCTTGGCATCCAAAACAAGGGAAGCCAGTGCCTGTCAGCAAACCAAACTGGGGAAACGTCAGGTGTTTTCGTTGCCAAGAAATGGGACATGTTGCGGCAAATTGTCCATTGACAGATGAACCAATGCAGTGTGATTTATCTATTAGAAGGCAGTCTATGTTTGCAGCGGTTTCATGCACTGCAACCCCAAATATGAGAAAACCAATGTGCCAAATGACTGTGAATGATAAGCCTATTACAGCCTTGCTGGACTCTGGAAGTCTAGTGACTTTGGTTACAGCTGAAATGATTGAACCTGTAAATTATCATGCTAAAAATGTTGCTGTAATCTGTATACATGGGAATACCCGGGAGTATCCTGTAACAACTGTTCAGTTTAAAACTGGTTTAGGTACAGTGACCCATCCGGTTGGACTTGTTCCCCACTTGGTGCATGAGGCCATCATTGGTAGGGACTTCCCTAAGTTTTGGGAACTGTGGGATCATCCCAACTCGGTCGCAGTACCTGAATCAGTCGCAGAGCCAGAATTCCTGGCCACTACTGACAATGTGGTTTCAGGGGACTCTTCTCAGGGCTCCCCGGCTTTTCCTCTATCGGTTATGGCAGGAGAGCTGGAGGACCCTGAGGAAGTCCCCACTACCAGTAGAGCCGGACAGCCGCCTGCTGACCCCGAGCATATGTTAGAGTTTGATGACCTTAATGTGCATAAGGAAAATTTTGGTACTGAGCAGAGAAAAGACCATACCCTTTCCAGGGCCTGGGAAAATGTAATAGTGATTAATGGTGTAGAGGAGGGCTTGGAGAGCTCTAAATAGATTATACCTCGTCCCGGGTTGAATGGTAGATGGAGGAGCAAGTATAGAGATAGGGGACTATAGCGGTAATGAGTAAAGGTGACACTTGCAACTTTTTGAAAAGAAATTTTAACAAAGTAATTTATTAATAATCGATTTAAAAAACAAAACCGACACCAAATACAATATACATACAATACAGAGAGAGAGAATACCTTGAGATTGGTCCGCCAGTCATATCAATTCCCCAGCAAAAAATGGGGGCGCAAGGGACTCAGAGATGGCTGGGGGACCAAGGAAATACAAAAATGAACAGGGGTTGAATAAAAAGGGTCTACAAAGATTTTATAGATCCTGGGTACAGTAGGGCTGTTAGAGAGAGCTGACCGACATGTTTCGCCATACAATGGCTTCTTCAGGGTCAATAGATAGTTTTGTACCGATTAGGGAAAGAGTCTATGAAAATATAAAAAGCAAAAAGTTAGTTATATAACTCAATCAGTACATAGAAGTTTAATACGCAGGGCCACATCAAACATATCGCCACAGGGCCCTAGATCCCCTCCCACACACACAAACAACCAGTGCTGGTCCCATGGAATCCCCTGGGGGGGCAGACAAAACATACCCCTAGGCCGCTGGAACAACCACTTGATTCGCAGGTGTGGTCAAATACAATTTTCCTTCAAGCGAGGAACTGTCGAGGGCCTAAAGGGAGCCTGGTAAAGTATAACAGATAATAATACATAATATGAAATGGCAACTCCAAGAGTTAATTTGCCATGCATGGCTAACATAGCCTAAAATTACAGAAACTTACCGCTATAAAGTAAATTGATCATATATATGGAGCGCCAAACAAGGATGATCCTGGGAAAATCGTGTATGTAGATAATGGAAAGCCACTGATGGGGCAACAAGAAAAAGCGATTTGGAATGTAATAAATTAATTAATTTCAAGGCTACATACGCAGAAATAGGGAGTAAGAAAGCTCACCTGCAAATTATATGTCTATTTGAATTAGGCTGAACCCTGAAAGCCTGGAGCCAAACTGTTTAAAAAAACAGCAGATGTCTGCTGTCAATGGTTCAAGATTAATCAAAAAGAAGAGACCAGTGGCTATGGGTGAAAGACATTGAAAGGTATAAGTCAAATGTCAAACTGTATTTGCAGAGTATAAGCAAGATATAAAAGAAAAAGGGGACTAAAGACAGAAATATCAAACCTGCATTGACAATGATCCCAACAAGAATGGCGCTCCAGTGTCCATCACCTGAAATGGTGAGGACTAAGCAAGCTTTATAGGCCCTCCACACCTGATCATAATGATGAGGCGGCGGGCAGGAAAGCCGTTCGCGCATGCGCAGAAGCGCCGGCGCGTTTGCCTACAGTTCCCAGAATGCTAAAGGACCGGTGAATGCGCGCGCCGCTCTGCGCGCGCGCACACAGATAGATCCAAGCTCAGGAGCCCTCCTATGGGCAGGAGGGGTACTGAGGGTAACACGCAACATAAGTTAAAAAACGAATGTGCTGATTCCTATGGAAGGAGTGGAAATCCATTGATTCCAAGGAAGGGAGATGGAAACAGAGCTGAGAGATACCAGATGGTGGTGGAGCAACAGGGAGGTGTGGAGGCAAAAGAGGCTGAACGGGCTGCGATTGTGAGATCGCAGCCCTGGGGTGCCCAAACAAATTCCAATGCGATAAAGGAAACTAAATGACCAAGGATGGAAAAAGCGAAGGTGGGGTAACCAGAACCGGACCGGGCCACGTTTTGTGCCACATAGTTGGCATGGGGAAAGAAGGGGGGAGACAGCAACAGGCTATAGGGCGGGGAGGGAGGGCCAGGACCCGATCTACCCCATTTGTTGATGGGGTCCCAACTGTGGCGGCATGGAGATGTACCTGCCAGGCATAATCTGAGTAATGATTGCAAATGGCAAAACACCTGTATTTGGGAGTAATAAAATAGTATATAGTGGGCCAAGATAGATCAACATAGGACCAAGAAGGATATGATATGCTTGGTAATATACTGGAGTGATAAAGACCCAAAGGGTCAGGATAGTCGCTTGGAAAAGTAATGCACTTGATTGAGGTACATAAACAGATATAGTCATCCTATAATGAAAATGTAGAGAAATAAAATACTTATACAAGCATATAATGATCTATGGGATACAGCTGTGAAGGTGCCCGAGCGCTCCAAGGTAGCCAAACTGACGCAGCAGCGGGGACCCGGAGTAGAGCAGGGAGGGATACATAGTAATGATTAAAATGTAAATGCAACAGACATGAAGTCAATCCTGTGTTCAAAATATGCCGGAAAAAAGTATATATATTTATATAACCATACAATGATCAATAGAAAGCAGCTGTAAAGGTGCCCGAGCGCCCCAGAGTAACCAAGCTGATACAGCAGCCTGGACCCAGGAGGCAGGAAGAAAGGATACATGGGTAACAGTAAGTATATCTGAATAAATTGGACTAATGTAGATATCGGAAATAATGGCAGGGAAAAAATAATAAAAACTTTTTTAAAGTAAGATGATCAACACTGATAAGGTGTGAGATAATCATAAGAAGGATTTGAAACTTATATACTCGTTCAAACCTGGATATTTGACGGCATTGAGGTTATGTATCCATTTAGTTTCAAGTTGCAAGAGTTTCTCATCGATGCCGCCTCCTCTCACATGTGTCTCGACATGTTCGAGTGCCGAAAAACATATATGTTGAGGATCGTAGTTATGTGCTAGACCAAGATGTCTATTAATGGCTGTAGTGGCGATACGTTTTAAAGTGGGTTTAATATGGTCACGTATTCGGACCTGAAAGGGCCGTTTGGTTTTACCAATGTAAAAACATCCACAATTACAAGTGGCAAGATATACAACGCCTATTGTTCTACAATTTACGTGGTGAGAGATTTCATGAAAGGATCCATTGGGTAACAAAGTAACCTTAGAATTTGAAACATATTGACACATGTCACATGACCCGCAAGGGTATGTACCATTATCAAGACGAATCTGAGTCGTTAATGGAGCATGATGACTTCTGGTGAGACGATCACGGAGTGAGGGGCATCTTTTGTAGGTTATATCAGGGCGTGAACCAATAAACTTGCTGACTATAGGGTCAGCAAGTAATAGGGGCCAAAAGTTATTTACAACCTCGCGAATTTGAGTGTGCATTGATGAGAAACGAGTAATAAGTCTGACAGGTTGGGTATTTATGGAGTTTCTAGAGTTGTGAATCAGTTGAAGTCTGTCAAGTTTCTTGACCCTATTAAACGATCGTTTGAGAAGTGCACGACTGTAACCTCTATTGATTAGTCTAGAGTATAATTCATTGGATGCTTTATAAAAATCCGCATCTGAAGTGCAGTTGCGTCTGATTCTAAGGTATTGACTATACGGAATGCTGTTCAGTAGAGATTGAGGATGAGCGCTTTCAGCATGTAAAATGGTGTTTCCAGCTGTAGGCTTTCTGAATAGGGACGTGCTAATCCGCCCCAAATTATCAATATTGATAGTGAGGTCAAGAAAGTTGACAGACCGCTGACTAGATTCGAGAGTAAATTTTAAATTAAAATTGTTGATACCTAGAGATCCAAAAAATTGGTTTAGATCAGAATGTGAGCCTGACAAAAATAATAAAATGTCATCGATATATCTGAACCAATGTAATATACATGATTTGTGGGTAGAAATTAATTGCGAAAAAAGATGTCGTTCCCACCCCCCCAGGTACAGGTTGGCATATGAGGGCGCACATTTGGTCCCCATAGCCACACCCTGCACCTGGAGGAAGTGGGAACCACCAAACATAAAATGATTTTTGGTAAGAATGAATTTAAGAAGATCCAACACAAAATTGGCGTATCTATCAAATTGAGGTCCGCGTTCAAGAAGGAGGTCACGAATGACATCTATGCCCCTATCATGCGGGATGCAATTATAGAGGCATTCAACGTCCAAGGTCACGAGCCATGTGTTCGGAGGTAAAATCATATTTTGCAATAGCTTAAGGAGATGAAGTGTATCCCTGACATATGATGGTAAACATAAAACGTGAGGTGAGAGATATTTGTCCACAAGAGCACTCGCGTTTTCAGTTAAACAGTGACAACCGGACACAATGGGGCGTCCGGGGGGATTAGTGGTTGATTTATGAATTTTTGGTAAAGCATAAAAAGTAGGTATGGTAGGTTCATTGATCTTCAAAAAATTCCAAGTGTTAAGGTCAATAACAGCGGCCTGATAGGCATGAAAAATTAATTGATCATATTGGTGGGAGAAGTTCTTAATGAGTGACAGAGCAATGGGACGGTACCATTCTCGATTGTCGAGAATATTGTGGCACATGATTTCGTATGCTTTGATGTCCATAACCACAACATTGCCGCCTTTGTCAGCTGGTTTGATTACAATGTCAGGATAGGTTTGAAGGGATTTTAAGGCCCGCAAACTCTCCTGTGAAAGATTTGATTGACCCAAGGAGGTATATTGGAGATTTTTAATTGCAAGACAGGTTTGTTGAACAAAAGCAGAGATGTTGGGGTTAGTGGACAATGCTGGAAAATTCTTAGATTTAGGTTTAAAGGAAGCTGGGGGGGGGAAGGAGGCACCGAGGGCGACAGAAACCGACGCGTCGGTTTCGTCGGCATCGATGGCTCCCTCCTCCCATAGGGCCATAAGTTCATCAATTGCCTGCATTTCTTCAAATGTAGGCGCTTGGTTAGAGGAAATAGTAGCAAGGTCGGTAGAATTAGTGGTGGGTTTGTCATAGAGGACTTTATATATTAGCTTACGGGCAAACAAATGAATATCCTTGATGAATTCAAATTTGTCAAAATCTGAGGATGGGCAAAAAGTCAATCCTAATTGTAGGACTTTTTCTTGTTCGTTAGTTAAAGGAATAGAAGACAAATTCAAAACGTCTGGGTCTACAGGGTGTGAAGAAGTCGTGGGGGGGACTATTAAGTCGGGTGAGGTGACGTGTCCGGGGTTAATGCTAAAAAAATAGGTGCTATTTTGGGGTCCATTATGGAACCATTTTGCGGAAACATGGAAGGTAAGACAGGTTCACTGCCGCGTCTCACGGTCAGTGAAGGTAAAGTAGCAGTGATGGACGTGTGTGGGTTGGATAATGAGGGAGGTGTTTGTGAGGCAGGTGTGGAAATTTTTATGTTTTTAAGCCTTGAGGTGGATGAGAGAACTTGAGAAGTGGGTATGGGAGTGCGAACGTGAGTGTCCAATAGAGATGATCTATCTCCTTATCTTTTCTTGAGATTACGATCGTGTGACAGATCTTGGTAGATAGTAGATGTGCTAGATGAGAAGGAGGTAAAGGGTGTATTGGGAGGTTCATGAGTATTTGGCTGTGTAGGTAGGTTTTGTGATTTTGATATAAATTTACGTGTAGGGGGATCATGCCATTTATATGCATAATTGTTGTCATATGCAGATTTGTCTCTTTGGTATTTGTTTTCTTTCATATTAATAATATCAGTAGTGTAGGTTTCTAAATGGGTGCGCAGTAGTTTGTCTCTTTTTATAAACCTAGTGGATGAAACCAAAAGGGCATGATTTTCATAGACTCTTTCCCTAATCGGTACAAAACTATCTATTGACCCTGAAGAAGCCATTGTATGGCGAAACATGTCGGTCAGCTCTCTCTAACAGCCCTATTGTACCCAGGATCTATAAAATCTTTGTAGACCCTTTTTATTCAACCCCTGTTCATTTTTGTACCCCCTTGGTCCCCCAGCCATCTCTGAGTCCCTTGCGCCCCCATTTTTTGCTGGGGAATTGATATGACTGGTGGACCAATCTCAAGGTATTCGCTCTCTCTGTATTGTATGTATATTGTATTTGGTGTCGGTTTTGCTTTTTAAATCGATTATTAATAAATTACTTTGTTAAAATTTCTTTTCAAAAAGTTGCAAGTGTCACCTTTATTCATTACCGCTATAGTCCCCTATCTCTATTCCTGCTCCTTCATCTACCATTCAACCCGGGACGAGGTATAACCTAATTAGAGCTCTCCTAGCCTTCCTCTTCACTCTTTACCCGCGCTTCAATGCGCATTTCTCTTCTGGCTGGACATGCTCGAATTTCATCTAATTGAATTTTTTCATTATTGTGTTACACTTGCAACTTTTTGGTCTAAATTTTGTCTAATGCTCCACATACCGGTGTATTGTATTAACTAAATTATTTTATATTCTAGTATAAATAATTGTAACTCTACTTTTTGATATTTGACTGGCTGTTGGTGCCCGATCGCCCCTTACAGGCCCTTACGCTATGGCGGATTACTGTGGTGATGCATGGAAGGGATTAATGGAAAAGATCCAATTTTCGCAGAATGCAGCTAACATCTCTGATGACGAGCTTGACAAATCATTTATGAGACTCCAACGTCTTCTGGAAAAAAAGGTCCGTGTTTTCTGGCATAAAACCTATTTTGACAAATATACTACTAACCAAATAGTTCCGTGGGGTCTTAGAGTACAAATTTTCCCAAACATTAAAAAGATCAATGACACTCTCAAGTCTGCTTGGGAATTCAACTTACAATCATGCTCTTTTAGCATGATTTCACTAATGTGCAAACAATATGAACATGAGCTAGATCTTCTGGATGCAGCCATAAGTTCCTGGCATGACGATCATGCCCTTTTGGTTTCATCCACTAGGTTTATAAAAAGAGACAAACTACTGCGCACCCATTTAGAAACCTACACTACTGATATTATTAATATGAAAGAAAACAAATACCAAAGAGACAAATCTGCATATGACAACAATTATGCATATAAATGGCATGATCCTCCTGCACGTAAATTTATATCAAAATCACAAAACTTACCTACACAACCAAATACTCATGAACCTCCCAATACACCCTTTACCTCCTTCTCATCTAGCACATCTACTATCTACCAAGATCTGTCACACGATCGTAACCTCAAGAAAAGAAAAGGAGATAGATCATCTCTATTGGACACTCATGTTCGCACTCCCATACCCACTTCTCAAGTTCTCTCATCCACCTCAAGGCTTAAAAACATAAAAATTTCCACACCTGCCTCACAAACACCTCCTTCACTATCCAACCCACACACGATCACCACTGCTACTTTACCTTAACTGACCGTGAGACGCGGCAGTGAACCTGTCTTACCTTCCATGTTTCCGCAAAATGGTTCCATAATGGACCCCAAAATAGCACCTATTTTTTTAGCATTAACCCCGGACACGTCACCCCATCCGACTTAACAGTCCCCCCCACGATTTCTTCACATCCTGCAGGCCCAGACGTTTTGAATTTGTCTTCCATCCCTCTAACTAACGAACAAGAAAAAATCCTACAATTAGGATTGACTTTTTGCCCATCCTCAGATTTTGACAAATTTGAATTCATCAAGGATATTCATTTGTTTGCCCGTAAGTTAATATACAAAGTCCTCTATGACAAACCCACCACTAATTCTACTGACCTTGCTACTACTTCTTCGAACCAAGTGCCTACATTTGAAGAAATGCAGGCAATTGATGAACTTATGGCCCTATGGGAGGAGGGAGCCATCGACGCCGACGAAACCGACGCGTCGGTTTCTGTCGCCCTCGGTGCCTCCTCCCCCCCCCCAGCTTCCTTTAAACCTAAATCTAAGAATTTTCCAGCATTATCCACTAACCCCAACATCTCTGCCTTTGTTCAACAAATCTGTCTCGCAATTAAAAATCTCCAATACACCTCCTTTGGTCAATCTAATCTTTCACAGGAGAGTTTGCGGGCCTTAAAATCCCTTCAAACCCATCCTGACATTGTAATCAAACCAGCTGACAAAGGCGGCAATGTTGTGGTAATGGACATTAAAGCTTACGAAATTATGTGCCACAATATCCTCGATAATCGAGAATGGTACCGTCCCATTGCTCTGTCACTCATAAAGAACTTCTCCCACCAATATGATCAATTCATTTTTCATGCCTATCAGGCGGCTGTTATTGACCTCAATACTTGGAATTTTTTGAAGATCAATGAACCTACCATACCTACTTTTTACGCTTTACCAAAAATTCATAAATCAACCACTAATCCCCCCGGACGCCCCATTGTGTCCGGTTGTCATTGTTTAACTGAAAACGCAAGTGCTCTTGTGGACAAATATCTCTCACCTCACGTTTTATGTTTACCATCATATGTCAGGGATACACTTCATCTCCTTAAGCTATTGCAAAATATGATTTTACCTCCAAACACATGGCTTGTGACCTTGGACGTTGAATGCCTCTATAATTGCATCCCGCATGATAGGGGCATAGATGTCATTCGTGACCTCCTTCTTGAACGCGGACCTCAATTTGATAGATACGCCAATTTTGTGTTGGACCTTCTTAAATTCATTCTTACCAAAAATCATTTTATGTTTGGTGGTTCCCACTTCCTCCAGGTGCAGGGTGTGGCTATGGGGACCAAATGTGCGCCCTCATATGCCAACCTGTACCTGGGGGGGTGGGAACGACACCTTTTTTCGCAACTAATTCCTACTCACAAATCATGTATATTACATTGGTTCAGATATATCGATGACATTTTATTAGTTTGGTCAGGCTCACATTCTGACCTAAACCAATTCTTTGGATCCTTAGGCATCAACAATTTTAATTTAAAATTCACTCTTGAATCTAGTCAGCGGTCTGTCAACTTTCTTGACCTTACTATCAATATTGATAATCTAGGGCGGATCAGTACGTCCCTATTCAGAAAACCTACAGCTGGAAATACCATTTTACATGCTGAAAGCGCTCATCCTCAATCTCTACTGAACAGCATCCCGTACAGTCAATACCTTAGGATCAGACGCAACTGCACCTCAGACGCGGATTTTTATCAAGCATCCAATGAATTATACTCTAGACTAATCAATAGAGGTTACAGTCGTGCACTTCTCAAACGATCGTTTAATAAGGTCAAGAAACTTGACAGACTGCAACTGATTCACAACTCCAGAAATTCCACAAATACCCAACCTGTCAGACTTATTACTCGTTTTTCATCAATGCACACTCAAATTCGCGAGGTTGTAAATAACTTTTGGCCCCTATTACTTGCTGACCCTATAGTCAGCAAGTTTATTGGTTCACGCCCTGATATAACCTACAAAAGATGCCCCTCACTCCGTGATCGTCTCACCAGAAGTCATCATGCTCCATTAACGACTCAGATTCGTCTTGATAATGGTACATACCCTTGCGGGTCATGTGACATGTGTCAATATGTTTCAAATTCTAAGGTTACTTTGTTACCCAATGGATCCTTTCATGAAATCTCTCACCACGTAAATTGTAGAACAATAGGCGTTGTATATCTTGCCACTTGTAATTGTGGATGTTTTTACATTGGTAAAACCAAACGGCCCTTTCAGGTCCGAATACGTGACCATATTAAACCCACTTTAAAACGTATCGCCACTACAGCCATTAATAGACATCTTGGTCTAGCACATAACTATGATCCTCAACACATATGTTTTTCGGCACTTGAACATGTCGAGACACATGTGAGAGGAGGTGGTATCGATGAGAAACTCCTGCAACTTGAAACGAAATGGATACATAACCTCAATGCCGTTAAATATCCAGGTTTGAACGAGTATATAAGCTTTAAATCCTTCTTATAATTATCTGACACCTTATGGACTTCTGATTCCATATCTCCCCCTGCCATTATTTTGATATTTACAGTAGTTCATTTACCCAGATATACTTACTGTTATCTATGTATCCTATCTTGTTGCACCCTGGGTCCAGGCTGCAGTATCAGCTTGGTTACTTTGGGGCGCTCGGGCACCTTCACAGCTGCTTTTTATGGATCATTGTATGTCTATTTAAATATTTCCTTCTGTATATCTTGAAACACAGGATTGTCATATTGTATGCTGTATATACACCTTAATCAAATTGCATTATTATGTATCCCTTCTTGCTTGACTCCGGTTCCACGCTGCTGCGTCAGTTTGGCTACTTTGGAGCGTTCGGGCACCTTCACAGCTATATCCCATAGATCATTATATGCTTGTATAAGTATTTTATTTCTCTACATTTTCATTATAGGATGACTATATCTGTTTATGTACCTCAATCAAGTGCATTACTTTTCTAAGCGACTATCCTGACCCTTTGGGTCTTTATCACTCCAGTATATTACCAAACATATCATATCCTTCTTGGTCCTATGCTGATCTATCTTGGCCCACTATATACTATTTTATTACTCCCAAATACAGGTGTTTTGCCATTTGCAATTATTGCTCAGCTTATGCCTGGCAGGTACATCTCCATGCCACCACAGTTGGGACCCCATCAACAAATGGGGTAGATCGGGTCCTGGCCCTCCCTCCCCGCCCTATAGCCTGTTGCTGTCTCCCCCCTTCTTTCCCCATGCCAACTATGTGGCACAAAGCGTGGCCCGGTCCGGTTCTGGTTACCCCACCTTCGCTTTTTCCATCCTTGGTCATTTAGTTTCCTTTATCGCATTGGAATTTGTTTGGGCACCCCAGGGCTGCGATCTCACAATCGCAGCCCGTTCAGCCTCTTTTGCCTCCACACCTCCCTGTTGCTCCACCACCATCTGGTATCTCTCAGCTCTGTTTCCATCTCCCTTCCTTGGAATCAATGGCTTTCCACTCCCTCCATAGGAATCAGCACATTCGTTTTTTAACTTATGTTGCGTGTTACCCTCAGTACCCCTCCTGTCCATAGGAGGGCTCCTGAGCTTGGATCTATCTGTGTGCGCGCGCGCAGAGCGGCGCGCGCATTCACCGGTCCTTTAGCATTCTGGGAACTGTAGGCAAACGCGCCGGCGCTTCTGCGCATGCGCGAACGGCTTTCCTGCCCGCCGCCTCATCATTATGATCAGGTGTGGAGGGCCTATAAAGCTTGCTTAGTCCTCACCATTTCAGGTGATGGACACTGGAGCGCCATTCTTGTTGGGATCATTGTCAATGCAGGTTTGATATTTCTGTCTTTAGTCCCCTTTTTCTTTTATATCTTGCTTATACTCTGCAAATACAGTTTGACATTTGACTTATACCTTTCAATGTCTTTCACCCATAGCCACTGGTCTCTTCTTTTTGATTAATCTTGAACCATTGACAGCAGACATCTGCTGTTTTTTTAAACAGTTTGGCTCCAGGCTTTCAGGGTTCAGCCTAATTCAAATAGACATATCATTTGCAGGTGAGCTTTCTTACTCCCTATTCTGCGTATGTAGCCTTGAAATTAATTAATTTATTACATTCCAAATCGCTTTTTCTTGTTGCCCCATCAGTGGCTTTTCATTATCTACATACATGATTTTCCCAGGATCATCCTTGTTTGGCGCTCCATATATATGATCAATTTACTTTATAGCGGTAAGTTTCTGTAATTTTAGGCTATGTTAGCCATGCATGGCAAATTAACTCTTGGAGTTGCCATTTCATATTATGTATTATTATCTGTTATACCTTACCAGGCTCCCTTTAGGCCTTCGACAGTTCCTCGCTTTAAGGAAAATTGTATTTGACCACACCTGCGAATCAAGTGGTTGTTCCAGCGGCCTAGGGGTACGTTTTGTCTGCCCCCCCAGGGGATTCCATGGGACCAGCACTGGTTGTTTGTGTGTGTGGGAGGGGATCTAGGGCCCTGTGGCGATATGTTTGATGTGGCCCTGCGTATTAAACTTCTATGTACTGATTGAGTTATATAACTAACTTTTTGCTTTTTATATTTTCATAGACTCTTTCCCTAATCGGTACAAAACTATCTATTGACCCTGAAGAAGCCATTGTATGGCGAAACATGTCGGTCAGCTCTCTCTAACAGCCCTACTGTACCCAGGATCTATAAAGTCTTTGTAGACCCTTTTTATTCAACCCCTGTTCATTTTTGTACCCCCTTGGTCCCCCAGCCATCTCTGAGTCCCTTGCGCCCCCATTTTTTGCTGGGGAATTGATATGACTGGCGGACCAATCTCAAGGTATTCTCTCTCTCTGTATTGTATGTATATTGTATTTGGTGTCGGATTTGTTTTTTTGTTTTTTAAATCGATTATTAATAAATTACTTTGTTAAAATTTCTTTTCAAAAAGTTGCAAGTGTCACTTTTTGTTCATTACCGCTATAGTCCCCTATCTCTATGTTTGCCATCAGGGAGGTTTCCCAGTCCTCTACGGGGTACTCCCCATTTGAGTTGCTTTATGGGAGACACCCTCGGGGACTCTTAGACATAGCCAAAGAAACTTGGGAGGGAGAACAGACACCCCATAAAAGTGTCATTGAGCATATTGCCCAAATGCAGGAGAGGATTGCAGCAGTCATGCCAGTGGTAAAAGAACACTTACTGCAGGCCCAGGCAGCCCAACAGAGAATATACAACAGGGGGGCCCAACTCTGTGTTTTCTCACCTGGTGACAGGGTCCTGGTGTTAGTTCCCACTGTTGAGAGCAAGTTCCTGGCTAAGTGGCAGGGTATCTTTGAAGTAATTGTAATTGAGAGAGTTGGGGAGGTCAACTACAAGGTTTATCAACCAGGAAAAAGGAAGCCCGAACAGGTTTACCATATAAACCTGTTAAAACCCTGGAAAGATAGAATGGCGTTAACTGCGAGGCCTCTCCCAGTAACGCCTACGGGTACTGAGTCCCCTCTCATCCCTGAGGTCACAATTCCAGACACCCTCTCATATTCCCAAAAACAGGACACTAGAGAATTCCTGATAAGGAATAGAGAGAAGTTTTCAGAGTTACCTGGCACGATTTCAGCAGTTCAGCATGACATTGTTACTGAACCTGGGGTACGTGTCAAGCTCAAACCTTACCGAATTCCTGAAGCAAGGAGAAAGGACATCAGCAAGGAAGTTAAAAAAATGTTGGAGCTGGATGTCATTGAGGAATCCAATAGTGTCTGGTCTAGCCCCATAGTGTTAGTCCCAAAACCGGATGGCACGTGGAGGTTCTGTAACGACTTCAGGAAGCTTAATGCGGTGACAAAGTTTGACACATACCCAATGCCCAGAGTAGACGAACTTATAGACCGACTTGGCAAGGCTCGCTATCTTACCACTTTGGACTTGACAAAAGGGTATTGGCAAATACCCCTAACTGGTAGCGCCAAAGAGAAGACTGCGTTCGTGACCCCGGACGGTTCCTTTCAATATAAAAAAATGCCTTTTGGGTTGCAAAATGCCCCCGCGACATTTCAGAGGGCCATGGACAGGACCCTAAAACCCCACGACGATATGCAGCAGCCTATCTAGATGACATAGTGGTACATAGTACTGACTGGGAGTCTCACTTGCCTCGTGTCCAGGCTGTTCTTGATTCCCTCTTCAAAGAAGGTTTTACGGCAAATCCAAAAAAATGTGCCATTGGTCTAGAGGAAGCCAAGTATTTGGGCTACACTATTGGCTGTGGTGTCATAAAACCACAAGTGAGTAAAATAGCAGCCATCCAGGAATGGCCACGCCCTGCAAACAAAAAGCAGGTCAGGGCCTTTCTTGGTATTGCGGGGTATTATAGAAGATTTATCCCAAATTTTGCAACTATAGCTGCCCCTCTGACAGACCTTACGAAAGGGAAAGACTCGGTAATGGTGAAATGGTCCCCAGTAGCAGAGGAGTCTTTCCAGGTCCTGAAGAAGGCTCTGTGTGCACAGCCAGTACTGTACTCTCCCGATTTCTCCAGAGAGTTTTTGGTTCAGACGGATGCGTCTGATGTTGGTATCGGGGCGGTACTGTCACAGGTATACAATGGGGAAGAACACCCTGTCATATACCTAAGCAGAAAGCTCAATGACCATGAGAAAAAGTATGCAGTCATTGAAAAAGAATGTTTAGCCATAAAATGGGCCCTGGACGCGCTCAGGTACTATTTGTTAGGGCGCCAGTTTGACTTGATAACTGACCATGCTCCCCTGAAATGGATGGCCCAAAAGAAGGAGACTAATAGACGGGTGAACCGGTGGTTTTTGGCTCTACAGGATTACTCCTTCACCGTAAAACACAGGCCAGGTGTGGAGATGGGGAATGTAGATGCCCTGTCCCGTGTTCACTCCTGTTGGGCCACAGGTGTTCCAACCCTGGGGTTGAAACAAGGGGGGAGGATATGTAGCAGAGCGTCCCAGAGAGAGCCAGGAGAAGTCTTGTTCGGGGTTTATACATCTCCCAGGCTCCTCTCATATACATTCAGAGGTCTCTGAGACATGATCCAGTTCGGATCTTAGTCCTCCTTTCCAGGCTAATTTAAGCTCACCTGAGCAAACAGCCTTTGCTCTCTGCCTGGGACACACAAACAGGGATGGTTTGTGAGGAGCCAAAAGGTTGGTAAAACCCTTTAAAAACTCTTTACAGAAGCTGACAAGCGGTAGGCTTGCTCAGCTTGATAGTTAGAGACGGTGTATGTTATAGTTAGAGCCGAGACACGGCTAGGACTTTTGTTTGGTTATTTCTGTTTTGATGTGTTTTCTGGAAGACTGTGCAGCACCTGTGTATGGACTTGTATTTAGATCAAATAAACCCAGCACTGTTTTCACTACCTCAAGTGGATTTGGTATCTGTGCCTTACTAAACAGCCCATCCCCGTGAGCTTTGTACCTGCTACCTCTCCCCCAGGTTACAGTTTTTACAGTAAGTTAATGTGCCAGAGGGGCTGAGGTCATTCTTGGGGTTGAGGTGGAGATCAGAGAACCTGAATTTACCAAACGGCTCCTTCAGGTGTGGCGCTACAAGTACATATTATGTGATGATGAATAAAACATAAACTGTTTGTGTGAAGACATTCCCTTATTAGCTTGAGGAATGAGGTGGACATTTTAATAAGCTGTTTGAAAAGTTCCCAGAGAGTGAATGCCTATCTTTAGTTGGTGACATAATTAAGGTGTACGGTGAGGTTGACTAAAGTAGTTTGGCAAAAGTATGGTTAAGAAACAATGTTTGAATGTCTACTTTCCAAATAAAGCCCATGTCACATTTTGTCAACGCATTGTCAGGGAACTCCAGGGGTTTGCATCAGGTTGCCTAATTTTAGGAGGAGACCTTAACCTACCCCTGAACCCTCTTGTAGACACCTCTAACAGAAAGACCTGCATCACTTATGGGGTTCTCAAAAAACTCAAATCTCTCCTACAATCCTTGCAGTTGGTTGACACGTGGCGCTTTCTTAACCCAGAGGGTAGAAATTATATACACTTCTCCTCACCACATGCTAGATACGCCAGATTGGACTGTTTATTCATCTCCCAGAGAGATTTGCCGAGACTGATAGACACATATAGGCAACCAGATGACCTCGGATCACTCTCCAATCTCCATTTCTTTGCACTTACTTAGCGCCACGTGCCCCCAACCAACCTGGAGGCTCAACACGTCACTCTTGACAGACCCGACACTTTTACCCCAAATCACGACTAATCTGACAGAATTTTTCAAACATAATGCAACCCCAGATTCCGATCCTATGGCAGTGTGGGAGGCCCACAAATGCACAATACGTGGGACTCTGATTAGGATGGGTGCCAGACGCAAGAGAGAGAGGGAGGCTAAGATAGGGGGTCTGGTCTCACAGATCAATTCCTTAGAAACACTCCATAAACAGTCACTTTCAGTTGCCTCTGCTAAAAGCCTATTAGAAGCAAGGAAAGAATTACAGACCCTGCTGGACACTAGGGCTAAAAGAATGTTATTCTTTAAAAAGCGTATTTACTATGACTCAGGAGACAAGGCAGGCAAGTTTCTGGCGAGAGCGCTGAGGGAACATGCCTCGGCTACCCAGATTGCGGGCATTAGAGATGAAAAAGGGAAACTTGACGTTTCGCCATAAACCATAGCCGAGCACTTCCGTAGCTTCTACACAAAACTGTACAATCTCCCCCCACAACACAGGCAACCACACATGGAAGGAGACAGACAGTCTATAATCCAAGACTATCTGACTAAAAGTAGCATCCACTCCCTGGATAGCGTAGACTCCAAATCCCTTAAAGCGCCGATCACTAATGCAGAACTCAGGCAAGCCATTAAACAGCTCAAGGCAGGCAAAAGTCCAGGCCCAGACGGGTATTCAGCCGCTTATTATAAAACCTTCAATGACATACTAGTAGACCCTCTCTTGAGGGCCCTAAACTCCCTGTCAGCACCTAGAACAGTGACACCAGATTTTCTCACGGCACATATTGTGGTGATCCCAAAGGAAGGCAAGGACCCAGCAGACTGTGCTAGCTACCGACCCATTTCTCTCTTAAATCTTGACGTGAAACTGTTTGCAAAAATTCTAGCCCTGAGACTAGGTCCCCTGCTCCCGAGATTAATAGGTCTGGAGCAGGTGGGCTTCATGCCAGGCAGAGAAGCTAAAGACAACGTTACAAAGACGCTGCTTCTGGTTCATGCGGCTGAAATGCGAAAGGTCGAGGGCTTTCTCATTTCAACTGATCGATTATTCGAAATCGGAGGCCTTAAACATCACACTTCCTGAGGGATTGCTCACCCAAACCAAAGAAAACTCGCCCTTTAGATGGGACCCCTCAGCCCTCAAATACTTGGGGACATGGCTTACCCCGCAATTACATTCCATCTTTGAGAGAAACTTTCCACTGCTGCTTAAACACTGCGAGGGAGATCTTGAAAAGTGGAACTTGAAGTTCTTCTCCTGGTTTGGACGTGCAGCAATCATCAAAATGGTCATATTACCTAAGTTCCTCTACCTGATGCGCACCTTACCGGTTAGAATCCCCCAGAAATTCTTTAAGGCCTTAAACTCCGTGATTTTAAAGTTTCTATGGCACCAAAAGAAACCCAGAATTAAGCTGACTACTCTGACTAAACCTAAAGAGGCAGGAGGAATGGGGCTCCCAAACTTCGAGCACTACTACCACACAGCACACATAGCTAGAGTGATCGACTGGCACTGCCATGATCACATGAATGATTGGGTATCCCTGGAAGCTGCATTGAGCCCGCTTCCCCTGAGATACCTCCCATGGGTCCCAGGAAAAAGCCTCCCACCTAGTCTACGCAAGCACCCCCTCATGGGAACCACTTTGGGGATAATACACTCTCTTGCTAAAAAAAAAGAGGTCACCACCTCTCCAGGTCCACTGACCCCACTGAAAGGCAACCCCGACTTCCCACCAGGTTTAGACAACACGACCCTTGAATCAACAACGCAAGCCTCCCCACTGCTAATAGGAGACTGCTTTACGGGGGACAAACTTAAAGACTGGCTGCCCCTCAAAACTGAAAAAAAACTATCCCACATGCACCAATGGACCTACTTCCAATTACGTAGCTACCTGTCCAAACTTGGAAATTCCCAAAATCTACATAGACCCTTGACTGACCTAGAAAGGGCCTGTCAGGACAAGAGCCCCCTTGATAAGGCCACCTCGTTGGCATACACATGGTTACAATATTCTAGACTCAAGGAACCAAGTGCACACAGGAGGAGGTGGTCGGAGGAACTAGGCGAGGAGATACCGGAGAAGAAATGGAGGTATGCTTGCATATTGGCACATAAGTGCTCTATTAGCACTAAAATACAGGAAACAAGCTTCAAATTACTGACACACTGGTACAACACCCCTGCTAAACTCCACAGATTGAATGCTCTTAAATCAGAAGTTTGTTGGAGATGTAACTCGGCTCAGGGCACCTTACTCCACATTTGGTGGCATTGCCCCCTAATTATACCCTTCTGGAACGATGTCTGGAAGTTGATACACAAGATCACTGAAACCAAATTAATCCTGAACGCAGCTTGCTGTCTGCTGCACATAACAAACTTATCCTTTAAGAAATACAAGCACTCCTTGACAAAACATTTACTTAAAGCTGCCAAATCACTGATCCCCTTGCATTGGATCTCAACCAGGGTCCCTTCCGTCTCACATTGGTTAAGCAAGGTAGAGGATATCTATGAAATGGAGGACATCATTGCCCAAGACAGAGGCACAGCAGAAAATTGGCAACAAAACTTGGCAACCCTGGTTGATCTTCAAATATTCTCAAGACTTTGTAACCGCCAGAGGGCTTTCCTAGGTGCAGACCCTCAAGGTTCCCGGGTCACAACTACTCACACCATCAGATACAAAATGTGCTTGATTAGCACCGTACCTATCCTTTATACCCTATCTATCCCTATATCTTTTCTCTTAATTTCTCTCTTTCTATGCTCAACAAACACTGTTAAAGTAGATGCTAATGATCGTACTTACTACTGAAGACTATACCATAGTCTAAGTTGAATGTCGGGGCACTAATTAAGACTACATGAAGAAGCCCCTCTTTCTCTTTATACTTGAAAGGTTCTCTGTTTATTACTCAGGACCAATAGTGCAATTTAAACAGATTTTGAATTTATTTCAATGATGTAATCTGCTGTATGGACGTAAAGTTTTTATTCATGCAGTTGCATCTGCTTGTCGCAAATTGTGCACCTTCTTTATTCTTTCAATAAAAATCTTAATGTTTAAAAGAAACAATGTTTGACCAGTGTTTGGGGCATATACATTTATCAATGTCATGGGTGTACCTGCAAATCTGCAGTTAATACGTTCACCGATTCAGGTGTGAATCAGGTCCAAATTTTTGCCTGAATTTTCAACTGAATCAGAACCAAAGATGCACAAGACCCTTTTTAAATGTGGACTGTGGCTGCCTCGGAGCTGTGTAAACCAGCTCCATTGAGAGCTGGTCACACTTTCCTGCCATGTGAATTGGATGCGGGGAAACCCCCACCCAATTTGTGTATGTGATAACTCGGTCTAAGTCAGAGGGCAGTACTTGTGGTGGACAGGTGCCTTTAATTATAATGGCTACGCCTGCTTTCCCAGATAGAGTAGAGGCAACATAAACTGATGGGAAATATTTTAATGCAAATCTGTAGGGTCTTTGCAGACATGTGTTTTTTGTACCCTAACTATGTCTGCACAAGCTATCCTAAGCTAACCACTTCTTTCTTACGGAATTTAAATCTTTTACACAATATGATTTTTTTACAATATATGATAGGATCTACAATGGCGTTATTCAAAAGAGGCTTGAGCAATTGTTGGTAAGCAGGCCTAGGGAGGAGAAATCCTGTGAGGAGCCATTTTAAAACAGAAAAGTATAATGTGGTGCACATATCTATCCAAAAACAGGAAAACACAAAACAAAAGGTATAACAATGGTCTAAGTAAAACCTACCGAGAAGACACAGAATAATCAACAGACCTGAGATCAGCAGCCGTCTAATGTTTCCATGGATTAAACCCCAGAGACTAAGAGGGAGCACGGAAATGTCAAATCATGGCAGAAGCTGCCTTTTCCACAAAAAAGACCAATAATATGGCCACCTGAGAAATTAAGAAATTGGTCCATATGGGCAGATGACGGTATCTTCTTAGGGATAAGGATATGTGGGCGTAAAAGCCTCAGCATAACAAGGGTGGATGTAAGATACTGTATTGTCATGCCTACCCCTAACGCAGGTGGGCAGTCACTATAGCTAGCTTCTGTGTTCTTCACTTATAGCAGCCCCTTTCCCATAAGGCAAGCAGTCCTACCAGTACTCGATTGCCCCACAATGCTATAGTGCCTGGCTACCACACTGGGGCAGGTGAAAACTTACCAAAGCAAACAGGTACTTGTGGTTGCCAGACAAGCAAAGTGGTTCAATGACAGTCCAGCTACAAGGCAGGCAAGGTTCAGAATAGTCTGGGTCAATCTGTAGTGAAAAGCAGGATTGTATGCGTTGTAGTGCTCACCTTCCAGTATGTTAGTAGGTGAACTTGTTTATTGCAATACAGTTTATATACAGCTCCTGTCTCTTCTGGTCTGGGATTCTACAGCTAGTTTTAGCTTAGGGCTCAATAACCAGCATAGGTTAGAACCAGATTAGGCATTTGAAAACCACTTCTATTAGGTTAGAGATCCAGTTGCATTTCATATAGGCTGACTCTGAGTTCCAGTGCCACACCACAGTTTCTGTACCTGGGAAGCTGCTTTCCAGGTTGGTTGGACAAAAGTTGGAGGATCCCCCCCATCACTTCTTATCTTGTCTTTAGGTCTCCAACAATACATATAATGCACCATGAGCATCCTTAGGGGCCCCTGCAACTGGACTTTGCTGCAATATTCATCTGGAGTTACTGTATCTCTGTTAGTACTATAACTATATATACCCAAATATATCTGCACAATTTCTCCAGTACTCCAATTAAACCCCTTTGCATGGATGTACAGTATGTACTATTCATATATAAAGCTTGTATTATTTCCATACAGGTGTGAATTTATATACTCATGGTCAATGTTATATGTTGGTCGCAGTAGTTTATCTGCTCCCAATTCCTTTGATTAAATTACTGGTTGATTTTGCTGGAAGGGAATCCCCTCAGTTCACAGAGGCCTTGTCCTGGGTGGAGGTATTGCCAACTTAATTATCAAAACCACACTTCCATTAAGCAAAGGCTCTGGTTCTCTTATTTACCTACAGGTTTAGTGCACTACCCTGTTTGGGGTCAGTCATGTCTAATTGCCCCCCCTTCAAAAGAGGGCTGCACATACTGTATATTCATTTGATTGTATTTCAATTACTTCCAACCAACTCCTATTCATTAGAACAATCTTGTTGTTTGTAAACTTACTTTGTGAAGATTTACTGCTTTGAATTTGGTGACATGTATTCACTATGCCTTGTGTGTAGGCACTGCTGTGTCATTAAAATTCACAGAGCCTGCATTCTGAATTGCAAAGGCACTGAGAGGAGGAATTTCAGGAGGTAGCATCAATACAGGAAGCTTGGTGCCATTGGATATGTACTCTTTAGAAATGGAAAGGAATCAGCAGAGGAGAAGCTATAAAGTATGCTGGGAATCCACAGAGGTGTGGAAAGAGATGGCAAGTGGACAGGTAGCACTAACAACATGCAATTAGATATTTGAGGTAAGTTTATTTTGGATTGTCAAAAATAACTTATGTATGTTTTGCTATTACAGCACGTTGTGCCTAAAGGGGTAATAACCCCTTGTTTTTTTAAATAAAAATAACAAAATTGTCTATTCTTACCAGCTCTGTGCAATCATTTTGCACAGAGCAGCCCCAATGCTCATTTTCTGGGGTGCCCCTTCAGCGCTCCAGGCCCCTCCTCTTCATCAAGTGCCCCCAGAGAAAGCCGCTTTCCCTGGGGACACCCATACGGGCTCGTAACCAAGTCCAACTGCTGTGTCCATTGACACAGACAGTGGGACTCGTCTCTGCCCCCTGCTCCCATGTCACTGGATTTGATTGATTGATGCTATCATTCTGTCCAATGAGGAAGAAGACAGCGGCTGGAGCTGCTGCACTCATGCACATCGCTGGATCGGATCAGGCTCAGGTAATAGGGTGGAGGCTGGGGGGACCTGCAGCACAAAAGTTTTTTTTAAACTTAATGTATTAAGAATGCATTAAGATGAAAAACCTTGAGGCTTTACAACCACTTTAATTACTGGGCATATATAGTCACTACAACATTCTGGTGTTTTTCTTCAATAAAATCAATATACTTTGATGTTTATTTTTTTGATTAAAAGCTGCATGTTTCCTGTTCAAAATGTGGCTTAGTAAAAAATGGTTTTCTCTCTCGAGGGTCGAGGGCCAATAGGATGGCCAATCTTAAGTCCATAAACGCACCAAATGTATGAATAGATTACTGAAACGAAGTCGGCAAATGTAAAATGTATATGTAAAACTTTCAATAAAGATTCAATTATAAAAAAAAAAAATACTGTGTATAGAGTCAATAAAATATCGTGCGAGCATTGTTGGGACATACTTACACTGCAATTTATATTTCATGAATAAAAGCTTCATGGTGCGTTTCCTGTTCAAAATGTGGCCTGCTTATCTACTATGTATGTCAGTACTATATTTTGCTGGCTTTGTGGGGAAATTATTAGTAAGAAGATGGCCACCATTAATATCTATAAGTAAAAATGGCTGCTCAGGACTATAAGGGGAGGTGAAGAGGTGCATTAGTACATTTCAAAAGAGAAATAAATAGATTAAGTAATTATAATTAGATGTATTCATCTGGCAGTAAATACAGTAATGATGTCAGTTTCAAATGGGGTGGAAGGTCCTCTTGTCTGAACTGGGAGCCTTATCTTACAAGGAAACCATAAAAAATCTAAAGGGGATTGCTCTACACATTAGATGTTCCACCTTAACCTATACTTTTTAAAGTAGCAACATTGGAATGTAATAGTGAATTACATTTATTGATCCAGTAATATATACTGTTTTTAATGTCCAGTTAGGGACGCAGTTTATAAAAAAAAATATATATATATATATATATATATATACAGTGGTGTGAAAAAGTGTTTGCCCCCTTCCTCATTTCCTGTTCCTTTGCATGTTTGTCACACTTAAGTGTTTCGGAACATCAAACCAATTTAAACAATAGTCAAGGACAACACAAGTAAACACAAAATGCAATTTGTAAATGTTTATTATTAAAGGTGAAAAAAAATCCAAACCATCATGGCCCTGTGTGAAAAAGTGGTTGCCCCCTAAACCTAATAACTGGTTGGGCCACCCTTAGCAGCAACAACTGCAACCAAGCGTTTGCGATAACGTGCAATGAGGCTTTTACAGCGTCCTGGAGGAATTTTGGCCCACTCATCTTTGCAGAATTGTCCTAATTCAGTTACATTAGAGGGTTTTCGAGCATGAACGGCCTTTTTAAGGTCATACCACAACATCTCAATAGGATTCAGGTCAGGACTTTGGCTAGGCCACTCCAAAGTCTTCATTTTGTTTTTCTTCAGCCATTCGGTGGTGGACTTGCTGGTGTGTTTAGGATCATTGTCCTGCTGCAGAACCCAAGTTCGTTTCAGCTTGAGTACACGAACAGATGGTCGGACATTCTCCTTCAGGATCTCTTGGTAGACAGCAGAATTCATAGTTCCTTTTATCACGGCAAGTCTTCCAGGTCCTGAAGCAGCAAAACAGCCCCAGACCATCACACTACCACCACCATATTTTACTGTTGGTATAATGTTCTTTTTCTGAAATGCAGTGTTCCTTCTACGCCAGATATACTTGGACACACACCTTCTAAAGAGTTCCACTTTTGTCTCATCGGTCCACAGAATGTTGTCCCAAAAGTCTTGGGGATCATCAAGATGTGTTGTGGAGAAATTGAGACAAGCTTTGATGTTCTTTTTGCTCAGCAGTGGTTTTCTCCTTGGAACTCTGCCATGCAGGCCATTTTTGCCCAGTCTTTTCCTGATGGTGGAGGCATGAACGCTGACCTTAACTGAGGCAAGTGAGGCCTGCAGTTCCTTGGACGTTGTTGTGGGGTCTTTTGTGACCTCTTGGATGAGTCGTCGCTGCGCTCTTGGGGTAATTTTGGGCGGCCGGCCACTCCTGGGAAGGTTCACCACTGTTCCATGTCTTTGCCATTTGTGGACAATGGCTCTCACTGTGGTTCGCTGGATTCCCAAAGCTTTGGAAATGGCTTTATAACCCTTTCCAGACTGATAGATCTCAATTACTTTCTTTCTCAATTGTTCCTGAATTTCTTTGGGTCTCGGCATGATGTGTAGCTTTTAATGATCTTCTGGTGGACCTTACTGTGTCAAGCAGCTCCTATTTAAGTGATGCCTTGATTGTGAACAGGTGTGGCAATAATCAGGCCTGGGTGTGGCTAGAGAAATTGAACTCAGGTGTGGACAACCACAGTTATACAGTGGTGTGAAAAAGTGTTTGCCCCCTTCCTCATTTCCTGTTCCTTTGCATGTTTGTCACACTTAAGTGTTTCGAAGCATCAAACCAATTTAAACAATAGTCAAGGACAACACAAGTAAACACAAAATGCAATTTGTAAATGAAGGTGTTTATTATTAAAGGTGAAAAAAAATCCAAACCATCATGGCCCTACGTAACCGTGAGTGGTATGCCATAGTATCCAATACACTAATCAAATCATTCCAACATGAATTGTACACTCTTGTTGACGATGCCTTCAGACAATGCATCATCGACAAGTCCACTACAGAATATATTAGGACTAAATTTCCCAGAGAAGCAACCTTTTATGCCCTACCCAAGGTGCATAAAAACCTTCCCAGACCACCAGGCAGACCTATTGTCTCCGGACGCGGCTGCCTTACTGACAACCTTAGTCGCTATATAGACAAATTACTTCAGCCTCTAGTACAGGCGTTACCTTCATACATACGTGATACCACACATTTACTTCAAGGCCTTTCGGACCTCAATGTCGATACCGACACTGTCAGTGTCGACACTGTCCTGGTCGCCATCGACGTGGAGGCCCTTTACAGCTCTATACCCCATTCTTTAGGGCTTGCAGCCATTCAACATATTTTGTCTAATGCTAATATATACCCTCGTGAGTTGTCTCTATTTATTGTTAGAGCACTCAAATTCATTTTAACTCATAACTTTTTTTCCTTCAATGGCTCCCACTACCTCCAGGTACAGGGCGTCGCCATGGGCACTTGTTGCGCCCCGGCGTACGCCAATCTGTACCTGGGGGAGTGGGAACGTGTACTATTTGCAGATGATGCAGCCGGCATCTATACTAAACATATAGCCTCTTTTCGACGCTACATTGATGACATTTTAATTCTATGGCAAGGCCCCACTGATACTTTACAACAATTTCTTCAATATCTAAATACATCCAATTCTCTTAACCTCAAATTTACAATGACTTACAGTTACAGCTCTATCTCTTTCCTTGATCTAATGCTTAGCAAGGACAGACATGGACAACTACAGAGTCAATTGTTCCGGAAACCCACTGCCGGTAATACTATCCTAGCTGCTTCTAGCTTTCACCCACAGCCCTTACTGAAATCTATTCCTTTTGCCCAATATCTACGTTCTCGACACAATTGCTCGACGGATACCTCCTTTGAACACGAGGCCTCCGTGCTACGTAATAGGTTACGGGCACGGGGTTATAAAAACAGCGTCCTCAAAAACGCATACAAGAAAGCGAAATCCAAATCACGCTCTCTTTTACTTACCCCCAAACCTACTGGGCAGTCTACTCAACCTCCATTACGAATTATTACAAATTATTGCCAACAACATAACGAGATTTCTCAAATACTTTTGAAACATTGGCATATTATTGCCACAGATAGGACCCTTTCCCCCTTTGTCCCACCAAAACCTTTAATTACCTATCGACGTGCTCCCTCCCTTAGAGACAAACTTATTACCAGTGAATACAAAAGTAGTAATAAATCCCAGAAGCAACTAAAGGGCACATTTCCATGTGGCAATTGCAATTACTGCAAATATTTATCCAAATCCAACATACACAATGTTCTACCCAATGGACAACGTTTTTTTCCCAAACACTATGTCAATTGCCGCTCAGTCGGCATTGTTTATCTACTTGAATGTGAATGTGGGTGCTTCTATGTGGGCAAGACCAAACTACCTTTTTGGAAGCGAATTTATGGCCATATCAGCAGTGCTAACCAGAGAGATCCAGACTTGCCTCTGGGGCGACACTGCAATTTTGTCCATAAAGACGCTATCCCCAAAATCTCATTTAAAGCCCTAGATCATATCCCACCCCCTGCCCGAGGTGGTGACTACAATAAAGCGATATTGCAAAGCGAACTTCGATGGATTTTCCATCTTAACGCTACCTCACCTCCTGGCCTCAATGAGGCCTTCAACTTTAAGCCCTATCTTGACGGTTTTGAAACCGGAGTCTGCGAACTAGATCTCTGATTTTATTTCCCACATCCTAGCACCCACACAAACCATAATCTCTGTAATATTTCTTTTTGCAATATTTGTTGTAACCTTTGATGTACCCACTCTATTCAACGTTGTATGCCATATACTACATTTCTCTTCTGGGTCCAACACATGACTTTCCCAAATATTCATTGTCCATTTTAAAGATCTCTACTCAAGATTGTTGCTCAATCTTAGATACAATAGCTTGCTTTTCCTCTACTTGGTTACCCGGCGCGGGTAAGACTTGGCAAGCATGTGCAGCTTTCCCTTTGCGCATGCGCCAACTTTCCGCTGTAACACGGACCATTCCGTCGGTCCACTTCCTGTTTGCACTCCATCTTGGAGCGCATCAGGCCGTCAGCGGCCTTTCCCGCGTCGGTGACGTCACGACGCCGGACGTGACCCCGCCGTGATGACGCGATCACGCCCGGCGCCGCCCCGTCAGAGGTCCTCATTGGAGATACACCTATGGCGCTCTAGGCGCCTTCTCCTCACAGGCAAAATCAGCCAATCAGCAGATCTTTCAGCTTAAAACCCCACACCTTTACCCAGCTGATTGTCATTATACTAGCACATATATACTCACACATTAGATGGCCTCAGTACATGCTGCTGATGATCCAGAGCTGACTGATCCTTCACCTCAAACGATCTTTATCCAGGTAACAACAGCGCTTTGCCCCATAGGGCTGCTTATGCACCTCTATTATTACTATCTTACTATTCTTATACTTATACTCTATTTTTCAGCCATATACTGCCTGGCTCCGCTATTTGCCTGTTACAGCACTTGGGCTTTTTTGCTCAGGCCCTGTATTGGACCTTGTAACCTGTTGAGGTTTTTCTAGCAAGCTCCCCACCACCAGTGGCCACCTTTCTCATGTTTTTATAACACTCATGTGTTTGCACCTCTCTACACCACGACTAGTGGTTTCCCCTGTGGCAAATATGAATATTGGCATTTCATGTGAGTACCTTTTTTACTTTCATACAAATTTTCATGCAGTATACTGGTTGTATATAGCAATGGTTTAAATGACTGTATTATCTGCTTCAATCTATATATGTACTAACCCTATGATTCTTACACACATTTAGATGTGAATCTAAAGGATATCTAGTTGCCTTGACAAAGGACCAAAGTCCGAAACATGTTGGCATCATCCTTATCTTTCATGTATCAAGCAAGTTCTTAATTGTCACAACGTGTTTGTATGTTTATGCTGTTGACGTGTTAAAACTGTACAAGCCTACCCTATTATGTATGCAAACATACTGAACCTTATTCAGCATTTATATATCTGTACAATTTTTCTTTAATAAATTATTTTACTTTATTAAGAGCATACACCTCTCTAGCGTCTATCTCCACTCCAAGCATCCCCCAGGGGTACTGGCTAGTGTTCATGCACACTATAGCCTACTGTTATAATTATCTATTCAATTTTGGGATGCGATAGACTAAAACGTATTTTTACCTTACCTTGCCCAATATATATATTTTATAGTCAAGGACAACACAAGTAAACACAAAATGCAATTTGTAAATGAAGGTGTTTATTATTAAAGGTGAAAAAAAATCCAAACCATCATGGCCCTGTGTGAAAAAGTGATTGCCCCCCTCGTTAAAACATACTATAACTGTGGTTGTCCACACCTGAGTTCAATTTCTCTAGCCACGCCCAGGCCTGATTATTGCCACACCTGTTCACAATCAAGGCATCACTTAAATAGGAGCTGCTTGACACAGTAAGGTCCATCAGAAGATCCTTAAAAGCTACACATCATGCCGAGACCCAAAGAAATTCAGGAACAATTGAGAAAGAAAGTAATTGAGATCTATCAGTCTGGAAAGGGTTATAAAGCCATTTCCAAAGCTTTGGGAATCCAGCGAACCACAGTGAGAGCCATTATCCACAAATGGCGAAGACATGGAACAGTGGTGAACCTTCCCAGGAGTGGCCGGCCGCCCAAAATTACCCCAAGAGCGCAGCGACGACTCATCCAAGAGGTCACAAAAGACCCCACAACAACGTCCAAGGAACTGCAGGCCTCACTTGCCTCAGTTAAGGTCAGCGTTCATGCCTCCACCATCAGGAAAAGACTGGGCAAAAATGGCCTGCATGGCAGAGTTCCAAGGAGAAAACCACTGATGAGCAAAAAGAACATCAAAGCTCGTCTCAATTTCTCCACAACACATCTTGATGATCCCCAAGACTTTTGGGACAACATTCTGTGGACCGATGAGACAAAAGTGGAACTCTTTGGAAGGTGTGTGTCCAAGTATATCTGGCGTAGAAGGAACACTGCATTTCAGAAAAAGAACATTATACCAACAGTAAAATATGGTGGTGGTAGTGTGATGGTCTGGGGCTGTTTTGCTGCTTCAGGACCTGGAAGACTTGCCGTGATAAAAGGAACTATGAATTCTGCTGTCTACCAAGAGATCCTGAAGGAGAATGTCCGACCATCTGTTCGTGTACTCAAGCTGAAACGAACTTGGGTTCTGCAGCAGGACAATGATCCTAAACACACCAGCAAGTCCACCACCGAATGGCTGAAGAAAAACAAAATGAAGACTTTGGAGTGGCCTAGCCAAAGTCCTGACCTGAATCCTATTGAGATGTTGTGGTATGACCTTAAAAAGGCCGTTCATGCTCGAAAACCCTCTAATGTAACTGAATTAGGACAATTCTGCAAAGATGAGTGGGCCAAAATTCCTCCAGGACGCTGTAAAAGCCTCATTGCATGTTATCGCAAACGCTTGGTTGCAATTGTTGCTGCTAAGGGTGGCCCAACCAGTTATTAGGTTTAGGGGGCAATCACTTTTTCACACAGGGCCATGATGGTTTGGATTTTTTTTCACCTTTAATAATAAACACCTTCATTTACAAATTGCATTTTGTGTTTACTTGTGTTGTCCTTGACTATTGTTTAAATTGGTTTGATGTTCCGAAACACTTAAGTGTGACAAACATGCAAAGGAACAGGAAATGAGGAAGGGGGCAAACACTTTTTCACACCACTGTAGTATGTTTTAACAAGGGGGGCAATCACTTTTTCACACAGGGCCATGATGGTTTGGATTTTTTTTCACCTTTAATAATAAACACCTTCATTTACAAATTGCATTTTGTGTTTACTTGTGTTGTCCTTGACTATTGTTTAAATTGGTTTGATGTTCTGAAACACTTAAGTGTGACAAACATGCAAAGGAACAGGAAATGAGGAAGGGGGCAAACACTTTTTCACACCACTGTATATATATATATAAAAATATATATATATATATATATATATATATATATATATATATATATATAAATAAATATATATATATATATATATATATATATATATATATATATATATATATATATATATATATTTGTAGCGCCGGTACTTTTGAAAGTATGCGCTATGCATGTAAATTTAGTTTTTGCCCAGAACTGTAGTTGAGTTTTGGGGTTAATTGTTCTAGATTATATATTGGCATCAGTTTGGCTGGGCTGTATTGAGGTTATGCCTGCTCATAGGTGGGTGAGCACCTGTGACAGGTCTTAGAACGCAGTCTGGTTGGACGCATTGGGTACCAATTTTCTCTCGGAGCCAATCAGTGGGTACATTTGTCACGCTGTGTATTCCGAGATTGGGGTACTTAAGGTGCTGAAGTCACATGGTTCTGGGTTCCGGTCCAGAAGTTGTTGCTGACTCCATGGTCCTGGTCCTCCTGACCAGCCCCCAGTGGCCCTCATGGCCTGGGGTGCGGATCCATCCTTTCCGAGCCTCGGAACTGGCTAGTTCGAGGCACAGTAACTGGAAGGAGGATTCTGAAGTGTTCCGGTGCCATCTGGTTTTGGAGAGGCCTAGCAACTCTGCACACAACCAGGGGAGGACTCTTCGGAGGAGGGTCACGCACAAGGCTGGCTGTTTGGTAAGAACCTGGAAGCTGAGCTACATGGACACTATTGAATCCGCATTTCTCACAGTATCGCCGGATTGGCTGCAAGATACAGGTGCTGTAAGAAAAGTTCCTAACCTATCCTTCAGTTACAACAAAAGTTCCTGAGAGAGACTTTTGTGTTCACCTGAAAGTTTCACAACCAAGTCTGTGGCAGAGACTTTTCTAATCAGAAATCACTTGTTGGCTGCTAAATCTACAAGCAAGGGTTTATCCAACAGTTGAGCTATACAGTTGCGAGTGGCTACTCCCTGGATCATCTAGAGAGAGACATTTACTGAATTCTAAAGTGCCTGAGCTTCATCACCCTTACCCTCTATTCCCAACTAAGAGACTGTGTTCTGTTCAACGTTTTATGCAAATAAAAATCCTAAACTGGAATTCAAGTGTCAGTCTCTGTAATTGCTGGGTATCAACCCTGGGAACTAGACAAGAATGATAAGTACGAGCTGGTGGAGGTAATCGGTAAGCCCAGAAAAAACCTAGCTGCCCCAGGGGTTATGGCGCTACATATGTATGTGTGTATATATATATATATATATATATATATAGATAGATAGATAGATAGATAGATAGATAGATAGATAGATAGATAGATAGATAGATAGATAGATAGATAGATAGATAGATAGATAGATAGGTAGATAGATATATCTTTTATTTGATTATTTAGGAGTTACTATTAACTGTCATTCAGCACAGACACACAATATATATATATATATATATATATATATATATATATATATATATAGATAGATAGATAGATAGATAGATAGATAGATAGATAGATAGATAGATAGATAGATAGATAGATAGATAGATATATCTTTTATTTGATTATTTAGGAGTTACTATTAACTGTCATTCAGCACAGACACACAATATATATATATATATATATATATATATATATATATATATATATATATATATATAGATAGATAGATAGATAGATAGATAGATAGATAGATAGATAGATAGATA
>CM053035.1:124776427-124842343 GCA_028564925.1 Lithobates sylvaticus | reverse complement strand
AGGAAATAATGGAGCACAGAGAGCAAAGATTGAACGTCTCGGAAGTGCTCTGGGCACAGGAAGATTTGGAGTTCCTGGCCGCTCAGGAATGGGAGCTTGAGATCGCCTACATACAGCTGCTAGACACTGCTCAGCAGCAGGGTGGGGCTCCCTTTGCCTGGGACTATGAGGAAATACCAGCAGACAGCTCTGAAATCCTGGCTGAAGAGTCGGCAAAGTGGCATAGTAACAGAGTGCTTTGCCCACCTGCCCCCGCAGCTATGGACGCGGAGGTCTTATGGCGGATGCAGGAAGTGCTGACAACAGGGCAGAGCTCTGCTAACCTCTGCCCAGCACCGATGGCATCTTCTAGGTTCCATGGACAGGAGATGGTGAACCTCTATCCCCAGACATCAGTTGTAGAGACTGGGATTTGATAGACTTTTCTGCTGAGGAAAAACAACCTGATGAGCCTCCAGCAGAAGAGCTGGTATTAGGGCCGAACTTCACTGTGCTCTGCCCAGCACCAACGCCAGTATCCATGGAGTTGCAAGGAACTTCCCCAGCTGAAGCTCTGGTCACTGAACAGAGGGTCCAAGACCTCTGTCCCATACCTGTGGCAGTTCTGGAGGCCCAGGGTGAGGAGGTGGTGGTCACTCCCGAGCAGCAGCTCAGGACCCAAGGAGAGAATGCAATCTGCACTTCACATCTGCAGCTTGATCTGGTGTCAGTGGATGGGCCGGTGGTCTCCACTAACAGAAAACCAGCAGAAGTGCTGGCAACCGGGCAGAGTGCTACCAACCTCTGCCCAGCACCGGTAACAGCTGCGGAGTTCCAGGGAGCTGGGGCAGTCGGCCTCTCTCCCCAACAGTTAGCTGGAGCAGATGATGTAGGGAAGCTCCTACGCCCAGCTGAACTGCTGGCAACGGAACAGAGCGCTGCTGGCCTCTGCCCTCAACTGACACAGGACAGATTTCCTGTAAAGGTGGATGGGAATTCAGTCTCCACCTGTATACCCCAGGGATGCTGGGCAGTAGGCCCATATGCCCAACAGCATGACAGACTGAGCCCAGTCACCCTGTCTTCTCTCCAGCAGCTGAAAAGACTCCAGGGAGGAGGGCCAGTCCAGGCCTCTCCCCAGCGGCAGATATGTTCTATGAGAGAGGCAGAGGTTGGCTGGGTGAGTAATACTCTGTTTGAAACAATTTGGTTGGGATACTGTGTGGGTACAGGCATTAGAGGACTGGAACTATGGACTAACTTCGGAGTCAACCCGTCTGGGGTCTCCTCCTGTGTTAGTCTCCTGCCGAAAGGGGAGAAATGTGACAGACCTAGCCGGGACACGGGCTTTTTGAGAGGACTACATGCTAGCCTCCTGCCAGCTGATCACGGGCCCCCCAAAATACACTCTCTGTATATGCATTTGGCATTAGAAATAGACTAGCATCTGACACCTTGTGTCTCATTCAATGTCATGATGAACTCAAGCCACCTGTCTATTGTGTAAATGAGGCTGGTCTGGCTTGTAAGGTGTATTCTACACACTGTCAGATGCTAATGTCGTCAACTCCAGACAGCCTGTCTGTTGCCTTGTGTAATTCTAAAGAATATTTCACCTATTGTTGTGTGTGCTAATTAACCCTGCAATTGAATGAAGGAGTCCAGTGTTTATTAAGATAATTAGCTCATGCTAATTAGGTTAGGTGTGAGTCATCTAGCTGTATATAAGTGTGACATGTCAAATAAAGATTGATTCCTGATGTACCCTACACTGGTGTTGGCTGGTGACTGGGTAAGCTAAGGGGGTCTTGGATTGTGTGGTACCGGACAGAGGAAGCAGTTACGGCGGACATCTTGGGTACGAGGTCCGTCACAGAGGTGAAGCAGGCAAAAAATCCAGTTAGGCCAATTCATCCTTCCCTGAGAAGGCGCAAATGGGGGAAGTCCAAAGAGGTCAGAGATTGCATATAGACATAATATAATTGTCCAAATGATTGTATATTTCTCAACATTAGAAGTTGAGGAAGAGAGACAACCTAAAAATGAGAGTGGTGAAAAAAGTACGGCTACACTGCGGTGGATATTGGGCATGGCCGAAAAGAACCTGGTAAATATAGTCTAAGCCCACTTGCAGCACACATATGTCACAGTCCTTGTACCCACAAACATTCCTTAACCAACTCAATAAAGGGCAATTTCACCCCCTTCCTGCCCAGGCCATTTTTTAGCTTTCAACGCTGTTGCACTTTGAATGACAATTGCATGGACATGCAACACTGAATGCAAATGATTTTTTTTTGTCTTTTTCTTCACACAAATAGAGCTTTCTTTTGGTGGTATTTAATCACTGCTGGGATTTTTATTTTTTACAAACAAAAAGTTTTTCTTATTTTCTGTCAGTAAATTTTGGAAATAATACATTTTTCTCCTTCACTGATGTGCGCTAATGACGCTGCACTGATAGGCACTGATAGGCTGCACATATGGGCTCTGATGAGGCGGGACTTATGGGCACTGATTAGGTGGCAATAATATGCCACACTGGTGGGCACTGATAGGTGGCACTGGGCACTGATAGGCAGCATTGGTGGGCACTGATGGGCAGCACTGGTAGGTACTGATAGGCGGCAGTGGTGGGCACTAATAGGCAGCACGGGTGGTCACCGATAGGAGGCATGGATAGGCAGCACTGATGGGCACTGATGGGCGGCGCTGATGGGCACTGATGGGCGGCGCTGATGGGCACTGATGGGAGGCACTGATGGGCACTGATGGGAGGCACTGATTGGTGGCACCTATGGGCACTGCTGGGGCTTCCCTTTTATCAGGGCGCTGATGACATGCCTAGGTTTCCTCTGCGAAGAGATGCCGCTGATTGGCACTCCTCGTCACATACTCTGTCAGTGTGAGACGAGGAGAGCCGATTCACAGCACTTCCATATTTACATGTGACCGGCTGTGATTGGACACAGCCGATCACATGGTTAAAGAGCGGCTGTCACGGCTCTTTACAGAGATCAGGGTCGCACAGTGTCATAACAACATGGTGCAGCCACGATCGCCGTGCTGTGCACCCCCGTGGGCGCGCGATAGTGGCTGTTCTGGGACACGGTCATATGACGTCCTCCCAGAATGAGAGCAGCACCGTCCCTCCGTCATTTGACAGTCGGTGGGCGTGAAGCGGTTAAAATGTAAAATCAGTCTGTATATGCAGTAAAGCATGCTTATTTTACTCACTGTGGAACCTAAGGGAATAATCCTCTGCACATGGCTGGGGCAAGGGATGGGCAGGGGGGTGGCTGCCCAGGGCGCAATGGTTTATTAAAGGGATGTGGGCACCCTGATCCTAACCCTAAGGGAAGGGGGGACGCGGTTTGGCATCTTTGACCTTGGCCCTGGATGGCCTTGTCCCAGCACTGCCTCTACATTGTGTAAAAAGGCTGTTTGATCCAGTCTTCACTGTTGTTCCCCCTCTTCCACAGTCCCAATCCATGTCCTGATAGAACAGAGCCCTGGGAGCAAGCTGCACATGCTCAGTTTTGTGTGTATTGCTAGAGAGTTTTTTTTTTCTTGCGGGAGTGCATGCACAGGGCCAATCAGCACTGTCCAGACAGAGGGTCAGGGGTCCCGCAGCCTCATAGGACAATCAGGGAAGAATGACAAGCTTTACTCGGTGCTCTGCTGGACACTGATGGAAGTCACAAGACTGCTCTGACTGCTAATGAGAAAATGTATTTAACAGTTTACATTTACTAAAATAATTGCATTTTCATGTTCTGTGTACCAGATATAGTAAATGCAGGGTCTTGGGTTTAGTAACACTTTAACTACTGTACCACAATTGAGAGTTTCAAAGATACACGTAAAAAAGGATTAACTTTATAAATAAAAAATAAAATAAATCAGAATACAGACAAAGAGCTAACACTTTGTCAAAGACTACCTTAATTAAAGAAGAACTTCATTAAAATAGTCAGATGCATTTTAGCAACCACGAACTGTTGAGACAAGAAACACTTTGGTCAGAAGTATGTAATGTACAGGTGGGGTTAGCTAAGAGCACCACATAGTATATGAATCGTTAAATCTAATGCTTCACTCGATTACTTTAAATAAGTAACTGGAGTGCTGGATTTTGTGCTAAACAATGCACTGACTTAAAAAAAATAAACGAAAATTGCTATGATGAGCTCCAATGGTAATGGACATTTGCCAAGTACAAGAATATTTTGCTAAAATGTCCTTTCATTACAAGAGCTTATATTTCACCTATTTCAGAAACTGACAATTTAATTAATCACTGTCAATATCACAGTAGGATCAGTATGCAAATCTACCTTATTACATCTTTCACTTCCCTCACAAAGAGATTAATTTATCTGCAATGAGGTAACTGTTAAGTTAGTGTGAGGAATATTGAATTTAGAGAGGTATTTTTGACCTGTATCTCTGGTCATCTGTGGATGTTTTTGATCTTTATCAAAACCATATTTGGGGGTATATTTATAAAATAATCGCTGTGTGAATGAATTAGCATTCACCCAAAAGTCATGAATAATACACAATATGTATGAGTGTTATTTTCTGATATTTAAGTTGTGTTTCACAGGGCATTTAACATTCATTTGGCAAAGCCTCCTTGTTCTAAGTAGGGATGAATTGTGGCTGTTTCACCCGAATGCCAGACTTTTTGCTCTCTTGGCATCAGCAGAATTTCATGCATAATAGCAGTTTTTCTGGCCCTACAATATATGACAGCTTATTTTCTGTTAATGGTTGTTAATGAAGTGGCCAGGGTGGGCATAGTATACTTAACAACCACTGACGTCACCTGGCCCCATTTTGTTTGCTGGGAATAGGGATGAGCCGAACACCCCTCGGTTTATTTCGCACCAGAACCTGCGAACAGACTGAAAATTTGTGCGAACTTTAGAACCCCATTAAAGTCTATGGGACTTGAATGTTCAAAATTAAAAGTGCTAATTTTAACGGCTAATATGCAAGTTATTGTCCTAAAAAGGGTTTGGGGACCCGGGTCCTACCCCAGGGACATGTATCAATGCAAAAAAGGAGCAGTGATTTTAATAATGCTTAAAGTGAAATAATAAAAGTGTAATATTCCTTTAGATTTCGTACCTGGGGTGTGTGTTCAGTATGCCTGTAAAGGGACACATGTTTCCCGTGCTTAGAACTGTCCCTGCACAAAGTGTCACAAAGTTCAGGAAAAAAAGTCATTTAAAAGCACTCACGGATATAATGAATTGTCGGCTCCCCATAATACAGAGAACTGTCATTGAAAGTCATTGATAAAAAAAAAATAAAAGAATGTGTGGGGGTCCCCCTAATTTAATTACCAGGCCCTTCAGGTCTGGATATTAAGGGGAACCCTGCATCAAATTAAAAAAAAAATACGTGGGGTTCCCCCCAAATATCCATACCAGACCCTTCAGGTCATTACCATGTACTGTTCTTTTATTTTAATAAAATCTTTGTTGGAAAAAAAATGGTATATGCAAACATATTTTTGTTTGGCTAGCAAAGAGTGCACCTTTGCCTGCAGGTGTTAAGAGTCTATTTACACTATGTATGATGGGACAGAATTTGGCAGCTATTCCAATGCAGTCCCACCGCATCCCCATTACAAGACATTGCAAAATGCCTTGTTTCTGGTGTAACTGATTCACACCACTGCACTGTGGTTGTGTGTGGATGGTGTGCACAAAAAAAAGAGTACTGCATGCAGTACTTTTTTCCCAGCCCAGTGCAGGTAACCACATGCCAGACGATAGAACTCTAAAACCCTTTACAACCACATTTTACCACAGGTAAGCCTAAGATAAGATAAGATAAGGCTTACCTGTAGCTGCTCCGGATATCTCCTAAACCTTCACAGTTTAGGAGATATCCCCTGTATCTGCATGTGCCGACGTAGGCACAAGCGCACTGAAGCAACATCACGTACGTGCCTTTGCTTCAGTTAGTGTGCTGTTACCAGCAGCTCCCACGCGAATGTGCTCCCAAAGTAACTCCGGGAGCAATGTCCCTGGCTGGAGCGGTGTACGAGGACCGGTGCGGGGGGGGTTCGATCTAAGGTAAGTAATTCATAATGAGCTAGTACACAACACCAAAATTTAACCCCTTACCGATGCCGCCTCCCGGCTCTTTAAGAAGTTCTAAATGGTGGGGGGGCGTAGGCAGGCATTCCAATCATGTGACCTCTCTGATTGACAGTCACAGCAGCGGCCACATGATCGGAAAGCTCCCAATCGCAAGTATGCATCGGTTGCTTTTTGGTGCCCGCCGGTAACTGTGCTGGGAGCGTGCTCTTAGCACAGAAATTTGTTTACATAGGGACACATATATGCGGCCTCTCTGTGTAAAATCCCACCCACCGAGAAGCCACATGCTGTATACGCATACCTCTAGCAGAAACTGGTTAGGTGGAGGCTTCTATTATTGATTCCACAAGACACCATGCTTATGTCAGTATGCTGAAGTTCCATTTAGCTTTGAAAAAAAAAACAGTCAGTCCCCGAGTTACAAACAAGATAGGGTCTGTAGGTTTGTTCTTAAGCCCCATACACACGGTCGGATTTTCCGATGGATTCTGTCCTATCGGACAATGTTGTCGTAAATTCCGACCATGTGTAGGCACCATCGGACAGTTTCCATCGGATTGTCCGACGGACAAAGTTCTATCTCCTGCTGGATAGATTTTTTGACAACAAAGTCCGATCACACCAAATCCGATCGTGTGTAGTGTAGTCCGACGGACAAAGTGCTACGCATGCTCAGAAGAAATTCTGTGACGGAAGCGCTCGGTCAGGTAAAACTACCTTTCCTAATTGACACAGCACATTCGTCACGCTGCAATGTTAAAATGTCTTTAATGCAGCGCATTCTCTTTTTCTTTACAATGCAAGAAGAATGACATGTTTTAGCTGCTCCTATTCACCCGCACTTCTCCCAAACTTAGTTCTTTATTAGTTTTCAGGATTTCTAGACTAGCTGTTTATTTTTCCTCAGATCGTAAAAGAATCTTTGTTATATTTTTTGGATGATTTGTCATTTTTGTATTTTGTTTGGAATACATATTTTAAGGATAATTTTTTTTTTTTTTTGAGGGGGGTTGTGTGTCTCAACTTAGCAAAACAACATTATTAACATTTCTATTTGTTGCTTAAATTTACTAGGAGTTTGTTTGTTGTTGGTGCCCCTTGTTAATTGGACTTTATGATTTGTGAAATGTACCTGCCTACTCACAAATAAACTGTCATTGTAGAAAAGTAAAACACATAGGCAATGATTATTTCAAATCAAAAATACCTTTATTTAGGTCTCAGCAACAAACCAAAGAGGAACGAAGCGATGGAGAAACTTGGGGAATTTGCAAAGCCTTGGACCCCCACGGCAAACATCATTTTTGAAGCGTCTAAAATTGGGGGCCTGAGGAGTACGTATCTTAAGGGGAGTGCTATCTGGTCCTGAAGTCCAAAACATCCGGAACTTCAGCAGATGCCATCTAGGTCCCCAGGCTCTGGTCCTACGAGAGGCTCCATCTTCTCTCAGACCAGACTGAATCCAGGTCGTCAATCTCAGGTCTTCCTTCCACGCTTCCTTGCACGCTGTGGCTGTGGTGCTGGTGGGGTGGCAGAAGGAGGAGGAGGAGGAGGAGGCGGAGCAAGGTGACTTTCGCAAACATGTGTGAGTGGGGTCATCCCCCCAGCCATCCCCTTATTTAGGACTTTGAGGATGACATCCTCACACATGCTGCGTTGCCCCACCTCCATACCCATCATTTTCGTGACAACCACGGAGCCAAAGGTCTCCTCGTCGGTGAGTGTGGCATGTAGGGAGGCTGAAGCCTCTCTGATCATCAGGAGCGCTGACTCTCCCGCCTCACCCCCCCTTCTCGCCCTTTTGTAGGGAAGGCGGAGGGGAGGGACTTGGGAGTCAGTCAGGCTCCTAGGCCTACCCCCCTCTTGGCTGCCACTACCCACCTCTTGGCTGCCACTAACCCCTTCCTCCTCCTGACTGCCACATTCCACAGCCACCTCCTGGCTGAGGTCTTCCTGTGTATGAAAAAGGGACATAGTTTCAGTTATTTGTTCATCAAACACACACAATTTTCATCTAGTGACTGTTGCAAAATGTTTACAAATAGAAAACCATACAATTCTCAGCCCTGCAGTTTATATTCTGGCCCCAAATGTCTACAACACTACTGTCAGTTGATATGTCAAACACGTTAGGAACTAAGCAATTGGGGATCCTGAATTAACTGAACATCATTTATTTTTCACAAAATTGGTTCCCAAACTACTATACCTGCCACAAGCTGGGCTCCTCCACATCTTCCAGACTGGAAGGCCCAGGTTGCTCCTCGGAAGCCTCATCAGGGGTGGCCTGCGCGCAAGGAAGCGTGGAAGGAGGAGGCGAGAGTGACTCCGTGACATCAGTCTGGTCTTTGAGAAAATGGAGCCTGTCATAGTACCAGAGCTTGGGGACATAGACCTCATCTGCTGCAGCTCCAGATTCTTGGGACTTCAGGACCTTCTTGCGCTCCCTGATATACGCACTCCTCAGGCTGCCAATTTTCTGTCTTAACTTACGAACAGTTGCCGTGGGGAACGTTGGCTTTACAAATTCCAAAAGTTTCAGCATGGCTGCGTACCTCTTTGGTTTGTGGCCGTAATAGGGGTGTTTGCCCTGCCATAAAAGGGGAATTTCCCTGTATTTATCAATGAACAGGGGGAGAAAACTCACGTCGTTGAATCCGTGCATAATCTCTGCAAGTCACAACACCACACAAAACACTATAAATAATGTCAGGCAAAACTCTCCTAATCTTCTCCATAAAGAAGCCTCAAGGTCTAATCAGTCTAGGCTAGTTATGTACCAACGTCAAATTGTACCTTCGTTATAGCGATCGTCTCGTGCGTGAGCTTTCTCTCCCCTCGTCTCACAGATCGTGGCTACGACACAGGCGTGTGACGTTTTATATACAGTGCACATGCGTCAAACTCCGCCCGCCCCTGACGATCTTTCTCGTCTATTCCCCACCCCTTCTTTTTACGGCGCAGTGGGGAGAGCACATGGCGGGGACACAGCAGGTGCACCCGAAATATTGCAGCAACGAGGAGGAGGACGAGGAAAGGCCGGAGGCAGAAACGTCCCGATCCCGGAGCCTGAAATTCAAGGCCTCCAATATGTCATTTGGAGAAATGTTGGAGATGGTGGACATATTAAAGAGGAGCGACTATGATGGGAAGTATGGGCCTTACCTCAACCCCAATGTCCGCAAGGCCAAGATCATGTCTAAAGTTGTGAGGAGGCTGTACAATCATTTTGGGGTACAACGATCCAAGGAGCAACTGAGGAAACGCTGGTCAGACCTGAAACTGAGGGAGCCCGATCAGTACAGAAAGATCAAGCGAGTTCTTCAAAAAAGTAAGTAGTTGTGTTTTGTGTTTGATTTTTGGCTTGCATACTGCTCCATGTGTTTATATTTTTACAAAGTTGTACATTAGAAAATGGCCACTTTCATGTTCGTCTGTGCATTCGATCGTACTCAACCTCGATCTTTCTGCCACTGTCATGTTCGTGTGTGTGTGTCCATTCGATCGTACTCAACCTCGATCGTTCGGCCACTTATAATACGATGTTTGGTGTTTTTTTTTTGGGGAAAGGAAGTTTGTTCTCACTAGAGATGTCATCAAGAATGTAAAGCCAATTTATTCAATGTAAAGGAGAGGTCACCCAGTAGCTGTTTACCCATCTGGACTCTAGAGCACTAGTGCTGGGACACCCAAACCCACTTTTTATTATGCTTTTCCACACATGTGCTCCAGTGGATACTAGAGGGGGGTCTCCATCAGACAAACTTCTACCAAAAAGCTAGTAAGTTTAGCACCTTTACAAAGTGACTACATTCATGTTGTTGTCATTTGTAACTGGCCAACCAAAAATATTGTCCCTCACTTTCAAGCAATGTTTGTCATTTCCTATTTCTGCCCTCAATAGATTGTGTTGCTAAATCTTCCTTTTGTACATTCTCATAGGGGAGCGAAAACTCGGGACGTCTGAGGAAACCACAAAACCAACACCTCCCAAAGAAGGGGAAAGACCAGAAGCAGAGGAGGAGGAGGAGGAAGGAGAGATCATAGAAATTGGAGAACTTGTCACCACAACAGGTGAGTGTGGGAGAACACAGCTACTGGTAAGCTAATCAATGTATGCCTGCCTCATTTCCAAGACACATTTTTGTTTTTTTTGGTTGTTTTTAGGTGACGTGGATGTTGTGGAAGAAGAATCACACTTTACCACAGAGAGTGCCCACGTACTCATCGGGGAGATAATGGTCTGCAATCGAGATCTAGATGACATAAAGGAAAACATCAATGATGTTCAACAAAAATTGAAGAACATCATTGATGTTTTAGGAAAAATCTGAAAACGCACCAAGTAATTAACACACATTTGTGGCTGTTTCTGAACACATTTGCAACTTAAGAACTGTGTGAAATTTGGAACATGCACACATTGTGTCCACATGTGCTAGCTTCCATCATGGTGGATGAATGACAACGTTTTTTTGGGGGTGCAACCACTTTACGAACTACTAAAGTGGTTGTGGTGAACGGGTCGCACCCCCAAAAAACGTCCATTCATCCCCATGATGGAAAATGGCACTTTTGAAGATTCTAGGCATGTGTTTTACCATCTAATGTCTATTTTCAGACCCAAATTGTGTGCATGTTCTAAATTTCCAGTTTCCAGGGGTGACCCCCATGTGATGAAGGCAAGATCAAACACACTTTGAACATATAGTCATGTCTGATCTTGTCTTCACTTTAGAAAGTTGAACTTTCCTAGTTCCTATGTTCTGTTTTGCTCCATGCCTGGTTTTAACAAATGCGGAATGTTTGTAAACAATGTTGTAAAGAACCAAGATCTTGTCAGTTTTGCCAAGAAGTTTGTAAACGCACTTGTGAATGGGTTGCAAGTAAACTTTTTTAATTTTATAAATGTGTGGCTTCCTTATTTAAAAACACAAAAGCATTATGTATGTCAAATGTAAAGGATTTGGGGGGCAATGGGTGTTATTTACTAAAGGCAAGTCCAGTTTGCACTGCAAGTTTCTTTTCCAGGGCACTTTTGCACTGCACTTGTAGAGCATAGTAGATTTGACTTATGTAAATGACACCCACAGTGATTTGTACGAAAACACGTAGCACACCATTTTTGGGACTACACACATTTCTGTCATGGTGATGAAAAGGAGTATTTTGGGTGTCAGTTATGCACTACAAACCTTCTCTAGACAAAAGATTAGGTATCAAACACACAACATGAGAAGAATCTTTTTGGGAAGAAGAGACTGTTACCTCCTTTTGCCCAGAAAGTGCATTCCCACTGTTGAAGCTAAAGGGCAAAAATGTATATCTCAAATAAGCTAGAATATGGAAATGACAAGAAATCATAGGTTTGGTTCAAAAATATATTTATTTAAAAATGCCTCTCACAAATCGTCAGGCAGAGCAATGGCCCCCCTACCCACAAAGTACTCCATATATTGCTCGCGGACCTCGCAGGCATTTAGAGGGGGCAAGCCTGGACGTGCCGCTTGAAGGGCTGTGAGGTCGGCATTGGAAGGGCCCTCCACATCTGGGCCAACGGTCACCACATAGTTGGTGTTGTGTCTTTTCAAAAAGTTGTGCAATATGCAACAGGCAAGAACTATGTGGTTCAGTTTGTATTCCGCCAAGTTAATAGCCGTCAAAAACAGGCGGAAGCGGCTGGCCAGGATCCCGAAGGTGTTCTCCACCACTCTGCGGGCTCTCGACAGCCTGTAATTGAAGACCCTCTGGTCTGGGGTGAGGGTCCTCATCGGGAAGGGCCTCATCAGATGGGGAGTCAACGCAAACGCTTCATCTGCGACAAAGACGAAGGGGAGTCCTTCAGCATTCTCCTCTGGAGGTGGCAAGCACAGACTGCCACTTTGGAGACGCCAGTAGAACTCCGTGTGCGCAATGGCACCACCATCCGAGATCCGGCCGTTCATCCCCACGTCCACATACAAAAACTCGTATGTCGCCGACACCACCGCCAACATCACTACACTATTAAACCCCTTGTAATTATAATAGTAGGACCCCGAGTTGGGGGGTGGGACGATGCGGACGTGTTTCCTATCAATTGCACCTCCGCAGTTAGGAAAGTCCCAACGGCTGGCAAAGTGGGAGGCCACAGTCTGCCATTCCTGTGGCGTAGAAGGGAACTGTGGAGTGAAACAAGAAAAAAAAAATTAGTCACTTTGCACATAAACATTGCAAGCAGATTAGACACTAAACATCTTGGAACAAGATCAGACTTTTACATTTTAAGCTGGAAAGTATTTGCAACGCAAAGTAGAGGGTCCCCCTAGCAGATTACTCACCCCCCATCAATCCCCCCACGTCTGATGGGCCATTGACAATAACTAGGGGTTAGGGGGGGGGGGGGGGGGGTTTTGGACAGGTAACCCTCTGCACTTCATTGATTGCCAAATGGCTCAATAATGTGTGCTAGTTTGGCCAGACCCTCCTTACTTAACACTATTGGCAGCCCACAGGAAAGATAAAATAACATTCCAAATCCCCCCCCACCCCCCCCCCCCCCCAAAAAAAAAAAAGGAACGCACATTTGGACATTCTGAAATTACCTAGCAAGCTAATAGGAGGGAAAGAACACAAAAAAAGAGGAAATGGAAAGTATGGAGCCAGCCCCTTGCACTACATGCTTTGCTGAATTCATCCCTAAAGATGCCCACTATAAAGAGGTAGGTATATAGTGTGTATTGACCTTTGGAAAGCCAGCAGATAGAGGATTGGTACCATCTGACAGAGCAGTTGGGGGAGGGGGTTCATAATGAGTTTGGCACCCCCCCCCCCCCACCAACCAAAAGGGAAAAAAAGGGGCTCTACATGAAGTAAAACACACAGCAAACATTTGTGCATATTTTAGGGGGTGTTTGGGGGAAAACAATACTATGCAGCAGACAAAATACATTGCTTAAGTGACTAGGCCATAGGTGTCTATTGGGCCAGAAGAGCATGCTGGGGAGGTAAGTGAAGGGAAAAATGCATGAAGGAGAAAAGGGGCACAGCATATTAGAGCATATTGCAATCATGGTAATTAGGGAAGGAGGTCAAAAATAGAAGACATTAGCAAACAGAGCATACATAGAAGGGAATAGTAAAGGAGAAATGTTACCTTAATATAGTCCTCCTGCAGGACCTGGATCATGGCAGAACAGGTCTCTGGAATAATGATTCCCAGGGCCTGGGGAGAGATACCTGAGGAGAACTTCAAATCCTGAAGGCTTCTCCCTGTCGCCAAGTACCTCAACGTAGCAACAAGCCTCTGCTCCGGAGTGATGGCTTGTCTCATGCAGGTATCCTGCCGGCTGATAAAAGGGGTCAGCAAAGCCAAAAGACGGGTGAAAAACGGGGTCCGTCATCCGGAGAAAGTTCCTGAAATCATCAGGATTATTCTCCCGGATCTCACGAAGCAAAGGCATGTGCGAGAACTGATCACGCTGAAGCAACCAATTCTTGGTCCACATACTCCTCGTCACTCTGTTCATGGACGGGTCTTGGCTCAAAGCTAAAAGCCCGACACCAATTCCGCATACAGCACGAACTCGGCGACGAGTACGTACGGGAAACATCGCTCACAAACGGTCGGCTGGTCAGAACAGACAAACAGAAAGCACCGATAAACAGCAAGGCCTGAAAGAACGAAATGAATACCAGAAACGAGCAGACAATAAGCAGTGAAAATCAAAGCGTCCTATAGCAAGATATAGGCCGCAATGACCAACAAATGCAAACTGACTACACGCACTAATAAACAGATAGGCACGACAAGCACAAACTGAAGAGCAGTAACGATCTGAGTCAGAAAACTGAGAAGCGCGAATCGTAAGTCCCCAAACTTCGACAAACTCGCGATAAACACGGGATCAGCAGAAGGAGCCCAACGGGTGCAGGACGTGGTGCTGAACTTCCCTTTTCTAGTCTCGTAGAAGACGACTTACGTCACGACGTTCTTGCAGACCGGAAATTCCGACAACGCTGTCCGACCGTGTGTATGCAAAACCAACATCGGACAAAGTACGACGGACATGATCCGACGGACCTGGTCCTCGGATAATCGAGCGAAATTCCGCTCGTGTGTATGTGGCATTAGAGGAGTGATTTGTAAGTCGGATGTTTGTAACCCGGGGACCACCCGTATATGTTAAGGATTTTACATTACAAATGATGAGGCTCTGTATCACAAACCAACTTCCCTGTTAGAGCAGCAAATTTAAAGAGTTACATTTGAAAGAAGAACATTTTATATATTGCAGCTTACTAGTCCTTCAGTGTGGAGTCTGTATTGGTTTTCTTTTTCAGGCTTTATTTCATTTTCACCTTGTGATCCTGCCAGTAAAGCACTTCCTATACTAGGGAGACAACATTCCATTACTGAACTGAATTTATGGAGAAGCAGCATTGTCAACCTAAGATAAGACTAAAGAACAACCCCACCCCATAAGAAGAAGTATTTTGTAGTCCATAGAGATAACTGGAAATGATGATAACTGATAATAGTCAGCACAGAAAATTATCAGCTAACAAGATTTTAAGGATTTTTTTTTAACCCTTACCAGCCTTGGTGAGCATTGGTCAGTATACAAATCCACATATATCTAACATTGTCCATTATGCCTTCTTTTATCATTCAGTCAAAAACACTGCTTTAACCGGTTCCCGACCGGTGCATGCCGATGTATGTTGGCAGAATGGCACAGCTGCCCAAATGGGCGTACCTGTACGTCCCTTTGAATTTGCTACCATGCCATCCCGTGCGCTCCGCCGGACGGGAGCTCCGTGAGTCGGGTCGCGATCGTCTCACGGAGAGGAAGAACTGGAGATGCTAATGTGAACAAGCATCTCCCCGTTCTGCCTAGTGACAGTGTCACTGATCATAGCTCCCTGTGATCGGGAGCTATGATCAGGGATGTGTCACAGCTAGCCCATCCCCCCTACAGTTAGAAACACTCCCCAGGACACACTTAACCCCTACAGCGCCACCTAGTGTTAACCCCTTCACTGCCAGTCACATTTACACAGTAATCAGTGCACTTTTAATCGCACTGATTGCTGTATAAATGTGAATGGTCCCAAAATCGCACCCAAATTGTCCGACGTGTCCGCCATAATGCCGCAGTCACAATAAAATGACTAATACTAATACATACCATTACTAATAAAAAAAATATATTAACAAAAATCAAAACTATCCCCTATATTGTAGACGCTATAAATTTTGCACAAACCAATCAATAAACGCTTATTGCGTGTTTTTTTTTTTTTACCAAAAATATGTAGAAGAATACCTATTGGCCTAAACTGAGGAAAAAAAATGTTATATTTATATATATATATATATATATATATATATATATATATATATATATATATATATTAAAAAATTATATATTTTGGGGGATATTTATTATAGCAAAAAGCAAAAAATATTGCTTTTTTTTTCAAAATTGTCCCTCTATTTTTGTTTATAGCGCAAAAAATAAAAAACGCGGAGGTGATCAAATACCACCAAAAGAAAGCTTTATTTGTGCGAAAAAAAAAGATGTCAATTTTGTTTGGAAGCCACGTTGCACGACCGCGCAATTGTCAGTTAATGCAATGCAGTGCCAAATCGCAAAAAGTGCTCTGGTCTTTGGCCAGCAAAATGGTCCGGGGGTTAAGTGGTTAAAAGCAAACTCCAGCTTTTTAGAAAAGGAGAGACGGGCTCTCAATTTAAAGAAATTTCTTTTTACTTTTTGTTAAGTCTACAGGATAGAAGCAATAGAAAGACAACCCAATAGGGCACAGATGACAAACAATTTGACAGGGGTTTTAATATTTTTATCAAATGAAAAATATGCAACAATTATGCAAAAAAAAAAAAAAAAGAAGCAAGTTTTGCTTTAGATATAGTTTAACATTTCAATAAACATGCATAATATTCCAGAGACAACAAACTTTACTGGTTGTTAAGGCCAAAAGAGTTCAGAAATGTTAGTATGAGGTCCAAAATGATGCTTTGTTGCTTGTAAAATCTAATAAACATTTACAGAATATATGTAAGAGACCTGGGAAGCCTGAATAACAGGCTAACTTTGTTTCTTCATTAAAATTTAATGGATTGTGCATTAAAAAAAAAAAAATCAAATACGTATGAACACCAGGGTAGTTAAAGTGGAACTTTAGTCAGAAAATTAAGTCCTATTAGATCAATTCAGGCTGGTTTAGCATGTAAAACATTAAAAATAAGTGTCTATACTGTATAAAATCCAGTAAAACACTGTTTCACCCTGCTCTGCACATGCTCAGTTGCTCTCCATTTTTAGGCACTGTTGAGATTGTAGAGGCTAATCTGCTGACAGCCCTAAAGAGAAATCAAACCCTCCTATTCTTTACAGCCAAGGAAGCTGCTTCTGTTTCAGCTGCAACTGCCATGCTGCTGCCCATGTGATCAGTTATGACCCCAGCCATTTATTGGTTTGACAGCTTGTTTGAGGAGACAAGCAAATGTGACAGTTAGCAATCCCGGCATTCCAGTTTTTAGAAACTGTTAAAACCATGGGTTTAGTTACGCTTTATGATTTACTGCTGGGGCTCTGGAATTTAGCAAATTGGCAGCCTCCAGCAAGAGGCAATTTACAACACACACTCATTTTGGTAGCATAATTTCCTTTGTGGAATGTATTTTCCTTGCTAAAGAACATTATTTTATAATGGGGTTGGGGTTAGGGTTCCCCTAGAAGAACAAGGTTAGGACTCAGGGATTGGAATAGGGACCTCCCCCAAAGGTCAAAGGTCAGCAGGCTTGTCCCCCAGAGGTCAAAGGTCAAGAGGTCTGGCTGACCCACCCCCACCAAAGTGTTCTGCCTACCCCAGCTAAGTCGGGGCATGAACAAGTCAGGGCATGAACAAGTTGGGGTAAGAACCAAGTTCTTATGAGTAAAGTTTCACTTTCATGTTTTCATATAGGCCTCAGAAGTGAGTTCACAAGCATGTTGTCATTTAAGGGCAATTCTCATAGATTTTTACTCCTCAATAGAAAAGGCTTAAAAAAAACCTAGGCATCTATCATAGGGGTACATCAAACAAAGAATATATACTGTTTTAGCCACCTGGCTAGCTCACTCTTATGCCCCGTACACACGATCGGACATTGATCAGACATTCCGACAACAAAATCCATGGATTTTTTTAGACGGATGTTGTCTCAAACTTGTTTTGCATACACACGGTCACACAAAGTTGGTCTGAAATTGCGAACGTCAAGAACATGGTGACGTACAACACGTACGATGAGCCGGTGTGGCTCATCTGCTTGATTCCGAGCACGCGTGGAACTTTATGCGTCGGAATTGTGTACACACGATTGGAATTTCCGACAACGGATTTTGTTGTCGGAAAATTTGAGCTCAGATCTCAAATATTGTGTGAGGAAAAAAGATCCCATCGAACATTTTCCATCTGAAAATCTGACCATATGTACAGGGCATAAGTGTATCCTCACCCCAACGACAGAATCTTACAGCAACCTGCATATCACTCTACAACCTTAATGTAATTTCCTCTCTTGGGTACTGGACAATGTGCCAGAGCCAAGGGTGCACACATGGTGCAATTGTTTACATATGGTATCAACAAACAGCATGGGCCCAGTTGGTTTAAAGTTCATTCTGCCTTTGAATGATTTCACAGGCTTCCATACACACATTTTTTGGAGGCTTTCTTTTTTCACAGACTGGAGGTCGAACATAGAGCACTTTTTGGTGTGTACTCAAGGAATAGAAATAAACCTGCCAGCCTAAAGGGGTCTTATGGCAAGTTACTTATTTGTTAAAGCTGGCATTTAAGCTTTGAATACGTACACCGTAGTTGTACATTCTCAAATTTTTGGTTTCACTTTATGTTTTAGTTGCATTCATACATGTTCTTTTAAATCTGATCAGCCAGTAAGTGTAAAGCCTGGTTCAAAAGTATATTTCCTATTAATTTAGTAGTGTAAAATAATGCAGCAAATCTAGATAAGTTGCATTCAATTATTAGAATATATAAGAGTATTATATAAGAGTATAACAATATCATAGTTAAGCCCACTGTATCTGTTACATTATTTCAGAGTTATGTAATTGACTTTCATCTCTCATTGTGCTCTGTCGTCGGATATAAATCGGAACCTTATAAGCAATAATCACAGCTATGAATGCAGCTAATAGTTGGAATTGCATTTCTTCACAGCTAATGGAAATTGGAATAATATATTAAAACTCATCTTCCATCTCCTGTAATTATTTTTCAAGTTCGGATTTATAATGAAATCGTCCCTAAAATGTTTCCCCTCAGTTCTTGCCATTGGTTAAACATTAATTACTACGGTTTACTCTGCCACAGCTGTAACTGTTCGAGTATTAAAACAGGCAGTTGGTTCGTATTTAAAAAGTATTCTTAATTAATTTTAGTTTCTGCCCTCCAGTGAAGCTTTTTGTGCTTCCTATAAATAAAATCGACCTAAACTGATAAGTTCTAGAGCTGCCAGCTGATTTATAAAACATCTATCTATGTAAATGCAGAATATTTCTAAGTTAAAATAGAACTCCTAACAAAGGTTAAACTCAGAATGCTCTCCCTATCCAACTCATTAACTCCAGCTCACTTTCCCTGACTTTCTAGAAGGTGCTAGCTAGTGCATTTTTAAGACAGAATACCTTACTTGGTGGGCCTTTCTGAAACCTGTTTATTTTCATTACTAGGAAACTGACTTGTTTGACTTCACCACTAAGCCCAGCCTACCCAAGTTGCTCTGTCCAATAGGAGAAGCATTCTCTTTATGTTCAAAGTAAGGAAAGAGAAACTCGATTGGGGGAGAAGCATCAAAGGAATTTTTCCTAGAGCTTTTGTAACTCACTTTTTCACCATCAAAGAGGTAGCAGCCTAGGAAAAAGGTCCACCTTCATTATATATTAGCTCCGTTGAAGGAGGATGCACTCCATTGTTTATCCATCAGAACACATCTGTCTAAGCCCCCATACACACGGTCGAAAATTCCGATGACCAAATCCGTCGGATCATTTCCGTCAGATTTTGTCCGAAGCTGGTGTTGCATACACACGGTCGGACAAAGTTGTCGGAAAATCCGATCATTCTGAACGTGGTGACGTTCGTTGCATACGATGGAACTAGGTAGAGGCTAGTAGCCAATTGCTTTGGTCTCGTAATTTGATCTGAGCATGCGTGGCACTTTGTCCGTCGGAATTCTCCACACATGATCAGAAAAAGTCCGATCAGATTTTGTTGTCGGAAAATTTGAGAGCAGGATCTCAAATTTTTTCCGTCGGGAATTCCGACAGAAAAAGTCCGATGGAGCCCACACACGGGTGGATTTTCCGACAACATGGATCTCTGTATTTTCCCAGTCAAAGCATTCTCCACACAGTTAGAAAGCACTCCCTAGAAGCACATTTAACCTTTTGATCTCCCCTGATGTTAACCTCTTCCCTGACAGTGTCATTAGTACAGTGACAGTGCTCTGTTTTTAGCACTGATCACTGTATTGGTGTCACTGGTCCCCAAAAAGTGTCAGATTTGTTTGCTGCAGTCCCAATAAAAAAGAACTGATTGCCGCCATTACTAGTAAAAACAATAAAAGAAATAAAAATTCCATAAATATATCCCAAAGTTTGTAGACGCTATAACTTTTTCACAAACCAATCAATATATACTTATTGGGATTTTTTTTTTACCAAAAACATGTAGCAAAATACATATTGGCATAAATTGAATTGATTTTTTTACATTTTTTTATTGGTAATGTTTTATAGCATAAAGTAAAAAATATTTTTGTTTAAAGCGCAAAAAATAGGCGTGAATATACTTTCAGGAAGCAGAGCTGAATTAACCAGAGAGACAGGTGTGATTGTGATTATAGCCTAGTCGGATCTACAGCACCACTGTTTCAGACATGGCACAAATTCACAAACAAAATATATACAGAAATATGTATCTTTAAAAAGATATTCCAGCCAAGTTTTGGATAAAGAAGAGATTGTTGGTTCAGTATCACTGGAGATTGCCCTTGGTACAATCGGTCCCAAGGAGGATTGTTAGCGTGTTTTCCGTCCCTGGTTAACCCTGTGAAGGAGGCCACATTTGAGGTCAATCTGGCTGGGATTCATCCTGACATCTACTTATGGGCTTATTTGAGCTTGCCCTCTGGTAAGCACATTCAACTTATGGTGGTGGATCACGACAGTCACTAAATTTTGGATTTTCACTTTTATCACCTCTGGATTTATGTTTTCATATTGGACTTCTTTTTTGATTATTTATCAGACCATATCACTTAAATTGCTTTAGGTCCCTATTCACTCATTCACTGGACTTTCATGGTCATTATTTGTACTACATTATATGATATTGCTTTAGGCTTGTATCATTATTTATTTGCACTATTTAGTATATTTTTTTAATTTAGGTATCAGCGCGGCATCAATTTGGGTACAGCGTCACACGACCACGCAATTGTCAGTTAAAGTAACGCAGTGCTATATTGTGAAAAATGGCCTGGTCATGAAGGGGAGTAAACCTTCTGGGGCTGAAGAGGTTAAAGATGGCCACGGAGGTAACCCGATCCAATCCTCTGACAGCTGCTCCCTCGATGACACCTATGGGAGATTCAGAGGAACAAAGCTCCTCACAGTCTTCATTCCCTCTGTACAGTCCCCCATCTACATAGTGGAGGATCAACTGCACTTACCTACACATGGAGAAACTGTTAACTGCACAATATAAAGTGGAGTGATTATTAAAGACACACAGAGAAATTTTTTGATTTTGATTTTATTTTTTTATGATATATTGTATGCTTTTCATTATCATATTGGAATATCGTATTGTGCTATTAACCACTTCAGCCCCGGACCAATTTGCAGCCAAAGGACCAGGCCCCTTTTTGCGATTCGGCACTGCGTCGCTTTAACTGACAATTGCACGGTCGTGCGACGTGGCTCTCAAACAAAATTGGCGTCCTTTTTTTCCCACAAATAGAGCTTTCTTTTGGTGGTATTTGATCGCCCCTGCGGTTTTTATTTTTTGCGCTATAAACAAAAATAGAGCGACAATTTTGAAAAAAATGCAATATTTTTAACTTTTTGCTATAATAAATATCCCCCAAAAATATATGAAAAATATATTTTTTTCCTCAGTTTAGGCTGATACGTATTCTTCTACATATTTTTGGTAAAGAAAAACGCAATTAGCAATTATTGATTGGTTTGCGCAAAAGTTATAGCGTTTACAAAATAGGGGATAGTTTTATAGCATTTTTATTAACATTTTTTGCTGTTGCTGTTTTGGAAATGAATGTTAAGCAGGTTTCCAGCATGTTCCCTCCACCTGGTCCCTAGTAATAAAGTGAAACTAGTTTTAGAAAGTGTGTGTGGGGGGGGTTAAATAACATAGAGCACAACTGCATGGAAAATGCTATAATACACTGATTACTTTTTATCTCAGGATACTGAGAGAATATATTTACTTTACTATGGAGGTCTAGACTTGGGACACAGAGCCCACACCCCAATAGTGGTACACCTTACTATCTTAAAGGTCTGTGACCAATGAGAGTGCTTTGTTTGATAGCACTCTGACTGGACAAGCAAATGGATGGAGATAGATGGGTGGAGTTGGGTGGTGATAGTTTATGCCCCTTGATCCTCCACATTAAAGTGAAAAAAATCATAGGTACAGAAGAGACTTTTCTGATAGTAACAGGCAACTCTTAAGCAGCATTTTAATTTTACATTGGATGGAAGGTTTAAATTATAAACACAAACCCAGCAGATTTTAGTGATCCTTACATGGGGAGGTATAGTTTAATAGATCTGGCATTCTAAGAACCGAATAGTAGATGGCCTAATTAGAAGAACCTCAAATTCCCACATTAAGATGAAGATTCTAAAAACCCACATGAAGACTTATTATTTTGGCATCTGGTAGTTTAAAAGAAATTGTAAGTCACTATATTGATGACCCTTGGTCATTGGTCTCTCTATTTTTTTTTTCAGATATACAATAGAATTTATTAGGAAGGTAGAGGGAACAAATGCCTTTCTATTGGGTCTAATATTAAGACTCTATATTTAAGCATCCCCATAACTGGTGTATTTTTTTCAGTTTGTTTCAGTTTATTTTGATTCATGATACATTTTTTTTTGGAAGTAACCACCTCACCCAGGTACAGGGTTCAACAATGGGCTCAAGCTTGTGCACCACAATATATTGGCCTGTTCCTAATGTGGGGCATTGACAGAATCTCTATTAAGGAAAAAAAAATATTACAATGTTGAATTAAAACTTCTACATACAGTCAACAAATGCTAAATATTTGGGGATTTAACATCGGATAATACAGAGAGGCAGTTAATAACTAAATGATATAGCCAGTAGTAACATATTGAGGGCAGACAGTCATAATCTAAAACATGCCATAAACTTTACAATATTTTAGGGTAAGGTGAGATTGCTCAGAAAAGTATTCTAGAAAGGAGGCAAAGTTGACAGACTCCGCACCTCAGGTGAGCCTCCGTCAAAGTACTAACTGGTGTTCACTATGTCTCCTGATGGTGGAGATGGTGACATGTTAGTACCAGATTGTGGTTAGGGATGGGCCCGGTGCTCGATGCGAACCCATGTTCGCATCGAGCACCGGGTGTTCGCTCGCTCGGCGAGCCCAGAACTATTTTGGCCGCTCGCATCACGTTCGTGTGATGCGAGCGGCCCCGCAATGCATTGCGGCCGGCGCGGCCGGCGCAGTGCATTGCTGGCTGATGTTTGGCCAAGCATGCACTGTGACCCCGCATGCTTGGCCAATCACAGCGCCGGAAACTCGAAGAGCCATAATTGGCTACAGGCAGGACGCCTGTAGCCAATTAAAGCTCAGGGGCTTTAGTACACGCCCCCTCTTATAAAAGGCCGCCACGCCGTCTGCGCCGGTCACATGCTGTTCCGGCGTAGATAGAGCAGGATCGTTCTGTGTCACTCTGCTGGATTTAGTTAGAGAGATTTACTTAGAGAGATTGAGTTAGATAGATTCATTTAGAAAGATTGATTTAGAAAGAGGGGCTTGTAGTGTGTTCGTGGCAGGCAGGCACTGGCAGCAAACAGAGCTCCTGTATTTTGTTCCCAGAAGCACCTATAGGACTTGTAGTGTGTTCGTGGCAGGCAGGCAGAGCTCCTATATTTTGTTCCCAGAAGCACCTATAGGACTTGTAGTGTGTTCGTGGCAGGCAGGCAGAGCTCCTATATTTTGTTCCCAGAAGCACCTATAGGACTTGTAGTGTGTTCGTGGCAGGCAGGCAGAGCTCCTATATTTTGTTCCCAGAAGCACCTATAGGACTTGAAGTGTGTTCATGGCAGGCAGGCAGAGCTCCTATATTTTGTTCCCAGAAGCACCTATAGGACTTGAAGTGTGTTAGTCCCATCACACAGACCTATATTTTGTTCCCAGAAGCACCTATAGGACTTGAAGTGTGTTAGTCCCATCACACAGAGATCATATATTTTGTTCCCAGAAGCACCTATAGGACTTGAAGTGTGTTAGTCCCATCACACAGACCTATATTTTCTTCCCAGAAGCACCTATAGGACTTGAAGTGTGTTAGTCCCATCACACAGAGATCATATATTTTGTTCCCAGAAGCACCTATAGGACTTGAAGTGTGTTAGTCCCATCACACAGACCTATATTTTCTTCCCAGAAGCACCCATAGGACTTGAAGTGTGTTAGTCCCATCACACAGAGATCATATATTTTGTTCCCAGAAGCACCTATAGGACTTGAAGTGTGTTAGTCCCATCACACAGACCTATATTTTCTTCCCAGAAGCACCTATAGGACTTGAAGTGTGTTAGTCCCATCACACAGAGATCCTATATTTTGTTCCCAGAAGCACCTATAGGACTTGAAGTGTGTTAGTCCCATCACACAGACCTATATTTTGTTCCCAGAAGCACCTATAGGACTTGAAGTGTGTTAGTCCCATCACACAGAGATCCTATATTTTGTTCCCAGAAGCACCTATAGGACTTGAAGTGTGTTAGTCCCATCACACAGAGACCTATATTTTGTTCCCAGAAGCACCTATAGGACTTGAAGTGTGTTAGTCCCATCACACAGAGATCCTATATTTTGTTCCCAGAAGCACCTATAGGACTTGAAGTGTGTTAGTCCCATCACACAGAGATCATATATTTTGTTCCCAGAAGCACCTATAGGACTTGAAGTGTGTTAGTCCCATCACACAGACCTATATTTTCTTCCCAGAAGCACCTATAGGACTTGAAGTGTGTTAGTCCCATCACACAGAGATCATATATTTTGTTCCCAGAAGCACCTATAGGACTTGAAGTGTGTTAGTCCCATCACACAGACCTATATTTTCTTCCCAGAAGCACCTATAGGACTTGAAGTGTGTTAGTCCCATCACACAGAGATCATATATTTTGTTCCCAGAAGCACCTATAGGACTTGAAGTGTGTTAGTCCCATCACACAGACCTATATTTTTTTCCCAGAAGCACCTATAGGACTTGAAGTGTGTTAGTCCCATCACACAGACCTATATTTCCTTACCAGAAGCACCCATAGGACTTGAAGTGTGTTAGTCCCATCACACAGAGATCATATATTTTGTTCCCAGAAGCACCTATAGGACTTGAAGTGTGTTTGTCCCATCACACAGACCTATATTTTGTTCCCAGAAGCACCCATAGGACTTGAAGTGTGTTAGTCCCATCACACAGAGATCCTATATTTTGTTCCCAGAAGCACCTATAGGACTTGAAGTGTGTTAGTCCCATCACACAGACCTATATTTTCTTCCCAGAAGCACCTATAGGACTTGAAGTGTGTTAGTCCCATCACAGAGACCTATATTTTCTTCCCAGAAGCACCTATAGGACTTGAAGTGTGTTAGTCCCATCACACAGAGATCATATATTTTTGTTCCCAGAAGCACCTATAGGACTTGAAGTGTGTTAGTCCCATCACACAGACCTATATTTTCTTCCCAGAAGCACCTATAGGACTTGAAGTGTGTTAGTCCCATCACACAGACCTATATTTCCTTACCAGAAGCACCTATAGGACTTGAAGTGTGTTAGTCCCATCACACAGAGATCATATATTTTGTTCCCAGAAGCACCTATAGGACTTGAAGTGTGTTTGTCCCATCACACAGACCTATATTTTGTTCCCAGAAGCACCTATAGGACTTGAAGTGTGTTAGTCCCATCACACAGAGATCCTATATTTTGTTCCCAGAAGCACCTATAGGACTTGAAGTGTGTTAGTCCCATCACACAGAGATCCTATATTTTGTTCCCAGAAGCACCTATAGGACTTGAAGTGTGTTAGTCCCATCACAGAGACCTATATTGTCTTCCCAGAAGCACCTATAGGACTTGAAGTGTGTTAGTCCCATCACACAGAGATCATATATTTTGTTCCCAGAAGCACCTATAGGACTTGGAGTGTGTTAGTCCCATCACACAGACCTATATTTTCTTCCCAGAAGCACCCCATAGGACTTGAAGTGTGTTAGTCCCAACACACAGAGATCCTATATTTTGTTCCCAGAAGCACCTATAGGACTTGAAGTGTGTTAGTCCCATCACACAGACCTATATTTTGTTCCCAGAAGCACCTATAGGACTTGAAGTGTGTTAGTCCCATCACACAGAGATCCTATATTTTGTTCCCAGAAGCACCTATAGGACTTGAAGTGTGTTAGTCCCATCACACAGACCTATATTTTGTTCCCAGAAGCACCTATAGGACTTGAAGTGTGTTAGTCCCATCACACAGAGATCCTATATTTTGTTCCCAGAAGCACCTATAGGACTTGAAGTGTGTTAGTCCCATCACACAGAGATCATATATTTTGTTCCCAGAAGCACCTATAGGACTTGAAGTGTGTTAGTCCCATCACACAGACCTATATTTTCTTCCCAGAAGCACCTATAGGACTTGAAGTGTGTTAGTCCCATCACACAGAGATCATATATTTTGTTCCCAGAAGCACCTATAGGACTTGAAGTGTGTTAGTCCCATCACACAGACCTATATTTTCTTCCCAGAAGCACCTATAGGACTTGAAGTGTGTTAGTCCCATCACACAGAGATCATATATTTTGTTCCCAGAAGCACCTATAGGACTTGAAGTGTGTTAGTCCCATCACACAGACCTATATTTTCTTCCCAGAAGCACCTATAGGACTTGAAGTGTGTTAGTCCCATCACACAGACCTATATTTTCTTCCCAGAAGCACCTATAGGACTTGAAGTGTGTTAGTCCCATCACACAGAGATCATATATTTTGTTCCCAGAAGCACCTATAGGACTTGAAGTGTGTTAGCCCCATCACAGAGACCTATATTTTCTTCCCAGAAGCACCTATAGGACTTGAAGTGTGTTAGTCCCATCACACAGAGATCATATATTTTGTTCCCAGAAGCACCTATAGGACTTGAAGTGTGTTAGTCCCATCACAGAGACCTATATTTTCTTCCCAGAAGCACCCATAGGACTTGAAGTGTGTTAGTCCCATCACACAGAGATCCTATATTTTGTTCCCAGAAGCACCTATAGGACTTGAAGTGTGTTAGTCCCATCACACAGACCTATATTTTGTTCCCAGAAGCACCTATAGGACTTGAAGTGTGTTAGTCCCATCACACAGAGATCCTATATTTTGTTCCCAGAAGCACCTATAGGACTTGAAGTGTGTTAGTCCCCACACAGAGACCTATATTTTGTTCCCAGAAGCACCTATAGGACTTGAAGTGTGTTAGTCCCATCACACAGACCTATATTTTCTTCCCAGAAGCACCCCATAGGACTTGAAGTGTGTTAGTCCCATCACACAGAGATCCTATATTTTGTTCCCAGAAGCACCTATAGGACTTGAAGTGTGTTAGTCCCATCACACAGACCTATATTTTGTTCCCAGAAGCACCTATAGGACTTGAAGTGTGTTAGTCCCATCACACAGAGATCCTATATTTTGTTCCCAGAAGCACCTATAGGACTTGAAGTGTGTTAGTCCCATCACACAGACCTATATTTTGTTCCCAGAAGCACCTATAGGACTTGAAGTGTGTTAGTCCCATCACACAGAGATCCTATATTTTGTTCCCAGAAGCACCTATAGGACTTGAAGTGTGTTATTCCGATCACACAGACCTATATTTTGTTCCCAGAAGCACCTATAGGACTTGAAGTGTGTTAGTCCCATCACACAGACCTATATTTTCTTCCCAGAAGCACCTATAGGACTTGAAGTGTGTTAGTCCCATCACACAGAGATCATATATATTGATCCCAGAAGCACCTATAGGACTTGAAGTGTGTTAGCCCCATCACACAGACCTATATTTTCTTCCCAGAAGCACCTATAGGACTTGAAGTGTGTTAGTCCCATCACACAGAGATCATATATTTTGTTCCCAGAAGCACCTATAGGACTTGAAGTGTGTTAGTCCCATCACAGAGACCTATATTTTCTTCCCAGAAGCACCCATAGGACTTGAAGTGTGTTAGTCCCATAACACAGAGATCCTATATTTTGTTCCCAGAAGCACCTATAGGACTTGAAGTGTGTTAGTCCTATCACACAGACCTATATTTTCTTCCCAGAAGCACCCATAGGACTTGAAGTGTGTTAGTCCCATCACACAGAGATCCTATATTTTGTTCCCAGAAGCACCTATAGGACTTGAAGTGTGTTAGTCCCATCACACAGAGACCTATATTTTGTTCCCAGAAGCACCCATAGGACTTGAAGTGTGTTAGTCCCATCACACAGAGATCCTATATTTTGTCCCAGAAGCACCTATAGGACTTGAAGTGTGTTAGTCCCATCACACAGACCTATATTTTGTTCCCAGAAGCACCTATAGGACTTGAAGTGTGTTAGTCCCATCACACAGAGATCCTATATTTTGTTCCCAGAAGCACCTATAGGACTTGAAGTGTGTTAGTCCCATCACACAGAGATCCTATATTTTGTTCCCAGAAGCACCTATAGGACTTGAAGTGTGTTAGTCCCATCACACAGAGATCCTATATTTTGTTCCCAGAAGCACCTATAGGACTTGAAGTGTGTTAGTCCCATCACACAGACCTATATTTTGTTCCCAGAAGCACCTATAGGACTTGAAGTGTGTTAGTCCCATCACACAGACCTATATTTTGTTCCCAGAAGCACCCATAGGACTTGAAGTGTGTTAGTCCCATCACACAGAGATCCTATATTTTGTTCCCAGAAGCACCTATAGGACTTGAAGTGTGTTAGTCCCATCACACAGACCTATATTTTGTTCCCAGAAGCACCTATTGGACTTGAAGTGTGTTAGTCCCATCACACAGAGATCCTATATTTTGTTCCCAGAAGCACCTATAGGACTTGAAGTGTGTTAGTCCCCATCACACAGACCTATATTTTGTTCCCAGAAGCACCCATAGGACTTGAAGTGTGTTAGTCCCATCACACAGAGATCCTATATTTTGTTCCCAGAAGCACCTATAGGACTTGAAGTGTGTTAGTCCCATCACACAGACCTATATTTTGTTCCCAGAAGCACCTATAGGACTTGAAGTGTGTTAGTCCCATCACACAGAGATCCTATATTTTGTTCCCAGAAGCACCTATAGGACTTGAAGTGTGTTAGTCCCATCACACAGACCTATATTTTCTTCCCAGAAGCACCCTATAGGACTTGAAGTGTGTTAGTCCCATCACACAGAGATCCTATATTTTGTTCCCAGAAGCACCTATAGGACTTGAAGTGTGTTAGTCCCATCACACAGAGATCCTATATTTTGTTCCCAGAAGCACCTATAGGACTTGAAGTGTGTTAGTCCCATCACACAGACCTATATTTTGTTCCCAGAAGCACCCATAGGACTTGAAGTGTGTTAGTCCCATCACACAGACCTATATTTTGTTCCCAGAAGCACCTATAGGACTTGAAGTGTGTTAGTCCCATCACACAGAGATCCTATATTTTGTTCCCAGAAGCACCTATAGGACTTGAAGTGTGTTAGTCCCATCACACAGACCTATATTTTGTTCCCAGAAGCACCTATAGGACTTGAAGTGTGTTAGTCCCATCACACAGAGATCCTATATTTTGTTCCCAGAAGCACCTATAGGACTTGAAGTGTGTTAGTCCCATCACACAGACCTATATTTTCTTCCCAGAAGCACCCTATAGGACTTGAAGTGTGTTAGTCCCATCACACAGAGATCCTATATATTTTTTTCCCAGAAGCACCTATAGGACTTGAAGTGTGTTAGTCCCATCACACAGAGATCCTATATTTTGTTCCCAGAAGCACCTATAGGACTTGAAGTGTGTTAGTCCCATCACACAGACCTATATTTTGTTCCCAGAAGCACCTATAGGACTTGAAGTGTGTTAGTCCCATCACACAGACCTATATTTTGTTCCCAGAAGCACCAATAGGACTTGAAGTGTGTTAGTCCCATCACACAGATCCTATATTTTGTTCCCAGAAGCACCTATAGGACTTGAAGTGTGTTAGTCCCATCACACAGAGACCTATATTTTGTTCCCAGAAGCACCTATAGGACTTGAAGTGTGTTAGTCCCATCACACAGACCTATATTTTGTTCCCAGAAGCACCTATAGGACTTGAAGTGTGTTAGTCCTATCACACAGACCTATATTTTCTTCCCAGAAGCACCCATAGGACTTGAAGTGTGTTAGTCCCATCACACAGAGATCCTATATTTTGTTCCCAGAAGCACCTATAGGACTTGAAGTGTGTTAGTCCCATCACACAGACCTATATTTTGTTCCCAGAAGCACCCATAGGACTTGAAGTGTGTTAGTCCCATCACACAGAGATCCTATATTTTGTTCCCAGAAGCACCTATAGGACTTGAAGTGTGTTAGTCCCATCACACAGACCTATATTTTGTTCCCAGAAGCACCTATAGGACTTGAAGTGTGTTAGTCCCATCACACAGAGATCCTATATTTTGTTCCCAGAAGCACCTATAGGACTTGAAGTGTGTTAGTCCCATCACACAGACCTATATTTTGTTCCCAGAAGCACCCATAGGACTTGAAGTGTGTTAGTCCCATCACACAGAGATCCTATATTTTGTTCCCAGAAGCACCTATAGGACTTGAAGTGTGTTAGTCCCATCACACAGAGACCTATATTTTGTTCCCAGAAGCACCTATAGGACTTGAAGTGTGTTAGTCCCATCACACAGACCTATATTTTGTTCCCAGAAGCACCTATAGGACTTGAAGTGTGTTAGTCCCATCACACAGAGATCCTATATATTTTGTTCCCAGAAGCACCTATAGGACTTGAATTGTGTTAGTCCCATCACACAGAGACCTATATTTTCTTCCCAGAAGCACCTATAGGACTTGAAGTGTGTTAGTCCCATCACACAGAGATCCTATATTTTGTTCCCAGAAGCACCTATAGGACTTGAAGTGTGTTAGTCCCATCACACAGAGACCTATATTTTGTTCCCAGAAGCACCTATAGGACTTGAAGTGTGTTAGTCCTATCACACAGACCTATATTTTGTTCCCAGAAGCACCTATAGGACTTGAAGTGTGTTAGTCCCATCACACAGAGATCCTATATTTTTTTCCCAGAAGCACCTATAGGACTTGAAGTCTGTTAGTCCCATCACACAGAGACCTATATTTTGTTCCCAGAAGCACCTATAGGACTTGAAGTGTGTTAGTCCCATCACACAGAGATCCTATATTTTGTTCCCAGAAGCACCTATAGGACTTGAAGTGTGTTAGTCCCATCACACAGAGATCCTATATTTTGTTCCCAGAAGCACCTATAGGACTTGAAGTGTGTTAGTCCCATCACACAGACCTATATTTTGTTCCCAGAAGCACCTATAGGACTTGAAGTGTGTTAGTCCCATCACACAGAGATCCTATATTTTGTTCCCAGAAGCACCTATAGGACTTGAAGTGTGTTAGTCCCATCACACAGAGATCCTATATTTTGTTCCCAGAAGCACCTATAGGACTTGAAGTGTGTTAGTCCCATCACACAGAGACCTATATTTTGTTCCCAGAAGCACCTATAGGACTTGAAGTGTGTTAGTCCCATCACACAGACCTATATTTTGTTCCCAGAAGCACCTATAGGACTTGAAGTGTGTTAGTCCCATCACACACACAGACCTATATTTTGTTCCCAGAAGCACCTATAGGACTTGAAGTGTGTTAGTCCCATCACACAGAGACCATATATTTTGTTCCCAGAAGCACCTATAGGACTTGAAGTGTGTTAGTCCCATCACACAGACCTATATTTTGTTCCCAGAAGCACCTATTGGACTTGAAGTGTGTTAGTCCCATCACACAGAGATCCTATATTTTGTTCCCAGAAGCACCTATAGGACTTGAAGTGTGTTAGTCCCATCACACAGAGACCTATATTTTGTTCCCAGAAGCACCTATAGGACTTGAAGTGTGTTAGTCCCATCACACAGAGATCCTATATTTTGTTCCCAGAAGCACCTATAGGACTTGAAGTGTGTTAGTCCCATCACACAGACCTATATTTTGTTCCCAGAAGCACCTATAGGACTTGAAGTGTGTTAGTCCCATCACACAGAGATCCTATATTTAGTTCCCAGAAGCACCTATAGGACTTGAAGTGTGTTAGTCCCATCACACAGACCTATATTTTCTTCCCAGAAGCACCCATAGGACTTGAAGTGTGTTAGTCCCATCACACAGAGATCCTATATTTTGTTCCCAGAAGCACCTATAGGACTTGAAGTGTGTTAGTCCCATCACACAGATCCTATATTTTGTTCCCAGAAGCACCTATAGGACTTGAAGTGTGTTAGTCCCATCACACAGAGATCCTATATTTTGTTCCCAGAAGCACCTATAGGACTTGAAGTGTGTTAGTCCCATCACACAGACCTATATTTTGTTCCCAGAAGCACCTATAGGACTTGAAGTGTGTTAGTCCCATCACACAGACCTATATTTTGTTCCCAGAAGCACCTATAGGACTTGAAGTGTGTTAGTCCCATCACACAGACCTATATTTTGTTCCCAGAAGCACCTATAGGACTTGAAGTGTGTTAGTCCCATCACACAGAGACCTATATTTTGTTCCCAGAAGCACCTATAGGACTTGAAGTGTGTTAGTCCCATCACACAGACCTATATTTTCTTCCCAGAAGCACCTATAGGACTTGAAGTGTGTTAGTCCCATCACACAGAGATCCTATATTTTGTTCCCAGAAGCACCTATAGGACTTGAAGTGTGTTAGTCCCATCACACAGAGATCCTATATTTTGTTCCCAGAAGCACCTATAGGACTTGAAGTGTGTTAGTCCCATCACACAGACCTATATTTTGTTCCCAGAAGCACCTATAGGACTTGAAGTGTGTTAGTCCCATCACACAGACCTATATTTTGTTCCCAGAAGCACCTATAGGACTTGAAGTGTGTTAGTCCCATCACACAGACCTATATTTTGTTCCCAGAAGCACCTATAGGACTTGAAGTGTGTTAGTCCCATCACACAGACCTATATTTTGTTCCAAGAAGCACCTATAGGACTTGAAGTGTGTTAGTCCCATCAAACAGAGACCTATATTTTGTTCCCAGAAGCACCTATAGGACTTGAAGTGTGTTAGTCCTATCACACAGACCTATATTTTCTTCCCAGAAGCACCTATAGGACTTGAAGTGTGTTAGTCCCATCACACAGAGATCCTATATTTTGTTCCCAGAAGCACCTATAGGACTTGAAGTGTGTTAGTCCCATCACACAGACCTATATTTTGTTCCCAGAAGCACCTATAGGACTTGAAGTGTGTTAGTCCCATCACACAGAGATCCTATATTTTGTTCCCAGAAGCACCTATAGGACTTGAAGTGTGTTAGTCCCATCACACAGACCTATATTTTGTTCCCAGAAGCACCTATAGGACTTGAAGTGTGTTAGTCCCATCACACAGAGATCCTATATTTTGTTCCCAGAAGCACCTATAGGACTTGAAGTGTGTTAGTCCCATCACACAGAGATCCTATATTTTGTTCCCAGAAGCACCTATAGGACTTGAAGTGTGTTAGTCCCATCACACAGAGATCCTATATTTTGTTCCCAGAAGCACCTATAGGACTTGAAGTGTGTTAGTCCCATCACACAGACCTATATTTTCTTCCCAGAAGCACCTATAGGACTTGAAGTGTGTTAGTCCCATCACACAGACCTATATTTTGTTCCCAGAAGCACCTATAGGACTTGAAGTGTGTTAGTCCCATCACACAGAGACCTATATTTTGTTCCCAGAAGCACCTATAGGACTTGAAGTGTGTTAGTCCCATCACACAGACCTATATTTTGTTCCCAGAAGCACCCATAGGACTTGAAGTGTGTTAGTCCCATCACACAGAGATCCTATATTTTGTTCCCAGAAGCACCTATAGGACTTGAAGTGTGTTAGTCCCATCACAGAGACCTATATTTTGTTCCCAGAAGCACCTATAGGACTTGAAGTGTGTTAGTCCCATCACACAGACCTATATTTTCTTCCCAGAAGCACCCATAGGACTTGAAGTGTGTTAGTCCCATCACACAGAGATCCTATATTTTGTTCCCAGAAGCACCTATAGGACTTGAAGTGTGTTAGTCCCATCACACAGACCTATATTTTGTTCCCAGAAGCACCTATAGGACTTGAAGTGTGTTAGTCCCATCACACAGAGATCCTATATTTTGTTCCCAGAAGCACCTATAGGACTTGAAGTGTGTTAGTCCCATCACACAGAGATCCTATATTTTCTTCCCAGAAGCACCTATAGGACTTGAAGTGTGTTAGTCCCATCACACAGAGATCCTATATTTTGTTCCCAGAAGCACCTATAGGACTTGAAGTGTGTTAGTCCCATCACACAGACCTATATTTTGTTCCCAGAAGCACCTATAGGACTTCAAGTGTGTTAGTCCCATCACACAGAGATCCTATATTTTCTTCCCAGAAGCACCTATAGGACTTGAAGTGTGTTAGTCCCATCACACAGAGACCTATATTTTGTTCCCAGAAGCACCTATAGGACTTGAAGTGTGTTAGTCCCATCACACAGAGATCCTCTATTTTGTTAGCAGAAGCACCCATAGGACTTCTAGTGTGTTAGTCCCATCACACAGAGCTCCTATATTTTCTTCCAGAAGCACCCATAGGACTTCTAGTGTGTTAGTGGCATCACACAGAGCTCCTATATTTTCTTTGCAGAAGCACCCATAGGACTTCTAGTGTGTTAGTGGCATCACACAGAGCTCCTATATTTTCTTCTCAGAAGCACCCATAGGACTTCTAGTGTGTTAGTGGCATCACACAGAGCTCCTCTATTTTCTTTGCAGAAGCACCCATAGGACTTCTAGTGTGTTAGTGGCATCACACAGAGCTCCTATATTTTCTTCTCAGCAGCACCCACAGGACTTCTAGTGTGTTAGTGGCATCACACAGAGCTCCTATATTTTCTTTGCAGAAGCACCCATAGGACTTCTAGTGTGTTAGTGGCATCACACAGAGCTCCTATATTTTCTTCTCAGCAGCACCCACAGGACTACCGACTACAATGGCTGGAAGACCGCCAAGGGGAGGCAGAGCGTGCAGAGCCAAGAACACAGGGCAGGCAGGCTCTGTTTCTAGTGGACGTGGCCGTGGCCGTGGACGTGGTCGTGCATCGTCATCAGCACGTGGCCATGGGACACGCGCGTCTTTGTTTTCGGCAGCTGGACATGTGGAGCCGCATCATGCTGAAGGCTTGGTAGAATGGATGACCAAGCCCTCCTCATCCTCCTCATCCTCTCTCACCCAGGCTCAGGGTACTGGCAGAGCAGCTGCCAACGCGTACTCAATGGCATCATCAGCCACCCCTTCCCTAGACCCACCATGTCCTCCTGAGGAGTCCCCCGAACTCTTTGAGCACAGTGTTGGGTACATGCTCCAGGAGGATGCCCAACGATTCGAAGGCTCGGATGATGATACCCAGCTTGAGGAATCTGGCAGTACTGTTCCACCAGCTGCAGCTTACTGCCAGGTTTGCTCTAGTGGTGAAGAGGGAGGGGATGATGAGGTCACTGACTCCTCGTGGGTGCCTGAAGGGAGAGAGGATGAGGAGGAGGACGAGGAGGAGGAGGATGCGGCGTCACATGTCCAACGAGGCAGGATGCCCCCTGGAGGCCAGCTAGAGGCCAGCACAGCAACTGTACAACACCGCAGAGCTCCGCCTGTGCAGGGCGCTGCCTCTGCACGTTATCAGAAAAGTTCTTTGGTGTGGGCCTTTTTTGAGACGAGTGCATCAGATCGCACCACTGCTATTTGCAATATTTGTCTCAAGCGAATCTCGCGTGGCCAAAACATCAGCCGCTTGGGCACCACAAGCATGACCAGACATATGTCGACCTGCCATGCAGCTCGTTGGCAGGCACACATAAAAGACCCACACCAAAGAACTAAGCGGACCTCTCCTTGCTCCTCATCAGCTGGGATCTCCATCCCCACTACACCTTCAGTGCTCTCTGAAAGCTGCTCTGAGAGGACTGAAGGTGTAGAATTAGGTGTGTCACAACCAAGTACTTGCAGTACACCAACGTCCGATTGCAGCAGGCAAATTTCCCTGCCCCAGCTGCTGGACCGTAGAAAGAAGTACACTCCCAGCCATCCACATGCCCAGCGGTTGAATGCTAGCTTGGCTAAATTGCTAGCACTTCAACTGCTGCCTTTTCAGTTGGTAGACTCGGCCCCCTTCCGTGAGTTTGTTCAATGTGCGGTTCCTCAGTGGCAGGTTCCCAAACGCCACTTTTTCTCACGGAAGGCGATTCCGTCTCTCTACCGGCATGTGGAAGGCAATGTCCATGCCTCGCTGGACAGGGCGGTCAGCGGTAAGGTGCATATTACCGCTGACTCATGGTCCAGCAGGCATGGACAGGGACGGTACCTTTCTTTCACGGCCCATTGGGTCACTCTATTGGCAGCTGGGAGGGATGCAGGACAAGATGCAGTAGTGTTGGAGGTTGTTCCGCCACCACGCCTCCAAAACGCTACTACTGCTACTGGTTGTGACACACCTCTCTCCTCCACCCCCTCCTCTTCTTCTTCCTCCAGTGCTCTGTCCTTGGAACCAGCGGTGCTCCGTAGGCGTACAAGGGGCTACGCAAGTACGCAGGCAAAAAGATGCCATGCCGTGCTTGCGCTGGTGTGTTTGGGGGACAGGAGCCACACTGGGCCAGAGGTTCTGGCAGCTCTGCAGGGGCAGGCCGAGAGGTGGTTGACGCCACGTCAGCTTAAGCCAGGAATGGTCGTTTCTGACAATGGCACCAACCTCCTCTCCGCCCTGCGACAGGGGCAGCTCACCCATGTGCCCTGCATGGCTCACGTCATCAACCTGGTGGTGCAGCGGTTCTTGGGCAGGTTCCCAGGCTTACAGGATGTCCTGAGGCAGGCCAGCATTTCCGCCGATCTTATAATGCCAGTGCTCGGCTGACTGAGCTGCAAAAGGAGCTGAACCTGCCCAAGAACCGCCTAATATGTGACATGCCCACCAGGTGGAACTCAACGTTGGCCATGCTGCAGCGACTGCACACGCAGCAGAGGGCCATCAATGAGTACCTTTGCGACTACGGCACCAGGACAGGGTCAGGGGAGCTTGGTTTTTTTTCCCCACGTCAGTGGAGCATGATCAGGGATGCATGCACTGTCCTCTCACCATTTGAGGAGGCCACGAGGATGGTGAGCAGTGACAGTGCATGCATCAGTGACACTGTCCCTCTTGTCCACCTGTTGGAGCATACGCTGCGTGGGATAATGGACAGGGCACTTGAGGCAGAACAGAGGCAGGAAGAGGAGGACTTCCTTGCCTCTCAAGGCCCCCTTTATCCGGACAGTGTTCCTTCTGTCCCACCCATCACACAGGAAGAGGAGGAGGAGGAGGAGGAGGAGGAGGATTGTGTGAGCATGGAGGTGGAGCCTGGCACTCAGCATCAGCAGCAGCAGTCTTTTAGGGATGATGTACAGTCCCAACAAACCAGTGGACTTGTACGTGGCTGGGAGGAGGTGGCTGGCGATCATGTCATCCTCAGTGACCCAGAAGACTCCGGACCGAATGCCTCAGCTAACCTACGCTGCATGGCCTCCCTGATCCTGCAAAGCCTGCGGAAGGATCCTCGTGTTCTTCGGATCAAGGAGAGGGACCATTACTGGCTGGCCACTCTCCTTGATCCGCGGTACAAGGGTAAGGTTGCGGAACTTATCTTGCCGTCGCAGAGGGAGCAGAGGATGAGACATCTCAGGGAGGCCTTGCAGAAAGGTCTGTGCAACGCGTTCAGACAATTTTTTAGTCCGCAGCCCCAAGGTATGATCGGTTCCAGCAACCATCGCCAGCGTCTGATATACATGGTGCAGGAATACCTTGGGGCAAGGTCAGACTTGGACACCTTTCCCACCGAAAATCCTCTGGCTTACTGGGTCCTGAGGATGGATCACTGGCCAGAGCTTGCACAGTATGCAATTGAGCTACTGGCCTGTCCTGCCTCCAGCGTTCTTTCCGAACGCACATTCAGTGCTGCTGGAGGATTTGTCACCGATCATAGGGTGCGCCTGTCCACCGCCTCGGTTGATCGACTGACCTTCATCAAAATGAATCAGTCTTGGATCACCACCAGCTACCAGGCACCTGAGGCGGATATAACCGAATAATTTTTAATGTCACATCCCTTCAAGACTGCCTATGCTGATGCTGAGTGACTGTCCTCTTATGTTCACTGACTATCCTCTTCCTCCTCCTCAATGATCCATGCCACCACACCAGTGCCTAAGGCACAATTTTTCAGCCCCTGTTTAACAGGGGCGTGTACATACAATTTTTATAAAAAAATGCTTCGCAACACGTGTGACTGCTGTGCTCCAAGTACAGTATCTGTGAGGGGTTGCAGTGTTGTGGCACCAGCACCAGTGCCTAAGGCACAATTTTTCAGCCCCTGTTTAACAGGGGCGTGTACTTACAATTTTTTAAAAAAATGCTTCGCAACACGTGTGACTGCTGTGCTCCAAGTACAGTATCTGTGAGGGGTTGCAGTGTTGTGGCACCAGCACCAGTGCCTAAGGCACAATTTTTCAGCCCCTGTTTAACAGGGGCGTGTACTTACAATTCTTTTAAAAAAATGCTTCGCAACACGTGTGACTGCTGTGCTCCAAGTACAGTATCTGTGAGGGGTTGCAGTGTTGTGGCACCAGCACCAGTGCCTAAGGCACAATTTTTCAGCCCCTGTTTAACAGGGGCGTGTACTTACAATTTTTTAAAAAAATGCTTCGCAACACGTGTGACTGCTGTGCTCCAAGTACAGTATCTGTGAGGGGTTGCAGTGTTGTGGCACCAGCACCAGTGCCTAAGGCACAATTTTTCAGCCCCTGTTTAACAGGGGCGTGTACTTACAATTTTTTTAAAAAATGCTTCGCAACACGTGTGACTGCTGTGCTCCAAGTACAGTATCTGTGAGGGGTTGCAGTGTTGTGGCACCAGCACCAGTGCCTAAGGCACAATTTTTCAGCCCCTGTTTAACAGGGGCGGGTAATTACAAATCTTGATCTAATAGTTCACAGCAGGGCCCATTCCTGCGCCCACCAAGAGTAACTATGAGGGCCTACAGTCTTGTGGCAACACCGTCCACCACCACCGCCAAAGGCCCAATTTTTCTGCCCTGTTCATCAGGTGCTTGCAATTACAAATCTTGATCTAATAACTCACAGCAGGGCCCATTCCTGCGCCCACCAAGAGTAACTGTGAGAGCTTACAGTCTTGTGGCAACACCATCCACCACCACCGCCAAAGGCCCAATTTTTCTGCCCTGTTCATCAGGTGCTTGCAATTACAAATCTTGATCTAATAACTCACAGCAGGGCCCATTCCTGCGCCCACCAAGAGTAACTGTGAGAGCTTACAGTCTTGTGGCAACACCGTCCACCACCACCACCACCCCCAATTTTTCTGCCCTGTTCAACAGGTGCATGCAATTACAAATCTTGATCTATTAACTCAAAGCAGGGCCCATTCCTGTGCCCACCAGTCTTGTGGCTACACCAACATCTAATAGGGCAAATTTCTGCAGAGTATATACGCCAGGCCCCTACTTTCAAACATCCAACTTACAAACGACTCCTACTTGCAAATGGAAAGAGAAAACAGGAAGTGAGAGGAAATCTACCCCTAGGAAGGGAAATTCTATCCTGTTAGATTTAATTTGGGAAAAAGGTATCTCCTCTCTACTGATACTTTATCACCAATCCTTGTTTCAATTAAAACCCCACTTTTTCCAAAAACATTTGTCATTGGGACGGAAAGTGAGGTGACATGTTCTGAACAGATGTGCAAAGACAGCAAATGTTACAGGGGTGATAACCCCTCCCTATGTTCTCCAAAAAGCTTAAAAATAGATTTTTTTGTGATGGAGCTACACTTCATAATGTACCTGTTCAGATTCTACTTAAGAACAAACCTAAAGCCGCAAGTGGTTTTAAATGGCTTCTTTTTTTCCTTTACAAATGTCATTTTGTGCAAGGACAGTTCTAAACACGGGAAACACATGCCACTTCACAGGCATACTTTAGACACCCCCCAGGTACCATATTTAAAGGAAAATTTCACTTTTTTTTTCACTTTATGCATCATTAAAATGACTGCTCCCGAAAAAAACGTTAGTTTTTAAAAGTTCTTTTTGCATTGATATATGTCCCCTGGGGCAGGACCCAGGTCCCCAAACCTGTTTTATGACATTAACATGCATATTGGCCGTTGTAATTAGCACTTTTGATTTCGAACGTTCGCGTCCATTATAACGTATAGGGTTCGAAAATTCGCGCAAACTTTCGGTCCGTTCGAAGGTTCTGGTGCGAACCGAACCCGGGGGTGTTCGGCTCATCCCTAGTTGAGAGTGTTCTTTTGACCAGAAGTGAAAGCTTTAACATAATAACATTTATTAGAGTATTGTTAAAAGTCTATCTAATACACAGAAAATATCTATAGTCTTAAGCAAGGAAGGATACCCATATATTTCAAATTAGTAATGATATGGTGAAAACAGGAGAAAGGTTTAATTAACTTTTACATGATGGGGATTTCAGCTTAGTCACCACTAGGAACGGGGTGGAAAAGGGAATAAAAGGCCTTCTCATATTGCAATGTGGGGTACTGTTATTTATGACGGGCATGGTGATATATCTTGACCAACTTCTAAGATGGCAGAGGGAGAAGCTTAACGCACTAATGGAGATTAGACATTTACAATTACTCACTTGAGTGTGGCCTCATCTCATCTGTCTCAACTTGTCACAAGGGGTCATCTGTTGCCTTATGAGGAGTTTATGAGTAATCTCCGTTAGCCACTGGGAATATTTGCATATAGATGTATATATAGTTTAGGATAAGAAATAAGAGTAGTGTGTATGTAATATTGTTTCAGTAAGGGGCTAACTTGGCTGTATGTAAATATATATGACATGCTTGGCCTGAGAATATCTATTCCATTTAACAGTCCCCTTTTGACATGCAAGAATTATGTGCTCTGGAGACGCTCTACTGTTTACCTAGCTTAATATTTAAAGGGCCAGGAAGAGATACCATCTGAGTGTGTAGTCGTTACGGGAACAAATTCATTAGCTCGATAAAGGCTTTTGTATTCCTCTGTGCTAATCAAGCATTTATCAATTTTAAAGGGTGTTTGATAGGATGAACATATTTCTTTCATCTGTTCAGGAAGGGAGGTTTTGCCCCGGCTAATGCCATGCCTAGTTAAGTGCCCCATTCAAGAGAAGGTGACGACCTTCACTTTAATTAATTTCTCTTCAAACGAATTATCACTAACTCGTTAACCCAAGAAGAGGAGGTGCTATTGAGGGGAAATTAAGTTAAGAGGAAATTGCCCAAAATTGCAGGAGATACACCCGGAGGGAGGAGAGGGCTAACAGATTACACAATCAGAGTGGCCCTGTTCAAGTCAATGAGAGATGGGCCTATAAGAGTAGTCCCAAAGAGAGTAATTATCAGAGATGAAACTGACCTGGGCTCAGAACCATTAATAGAGGTAATTATCAGATCATCTGCCAGCACTTAAACATATACCTGCTTGTCATATGTTTGTTTGTTTACTATTTGTATTGTGATGAATATACTCTGTATTCTTGTATTTTAACCTAATATTTCCTCCCTTGCTTAAGACTATAGATATTTTCTGTGTATTTTAGATAGACTTTTAACAATACTCTAATACATGTTTTTATGTTAAAGCTTTCACTTCTGGTCAAAAGAACTCTCATTTAACCCACATCACATCTTTGTGATTAATAAATCATAAATATAAATAAATAAGGTTAACGGTTTGATAGCAAAATGTGGATGGCAGGAGTGAGATATTGGCCAAAGAGATCTGGCAAACAGGAAGTGCACAGGCAGAAGCATTCATAAATGGTCCGTCTGGACATACATTGTGTTTGCGCCCGTTTGCGTGCGTGAATTTGTGCTTGCATTTCTGCACGCATGCGCATTCATGATAGCTGTTCTGCAGAGATGCATGTGCATTTCTGTTAGCCAAATGTCTTAATGCATGCACTTTTCTATTAGCCAAAAGGCTGGTCGGTATTCTCTGACATATAGGCCCTGACAGCTTCTCAAATAATGGGACCTCTTACCAGACCAACATGATCTCAAGTTACAGAGACCATAAGCGCATTCTCACTCCACAGATGGTCAACTCTCTCACTGTCAGTTCTCCAAGTAGCTATGCGATCCTGCCACTGGGATACAGCAAGGGTGTCTCCACCACAAGAAACCATGCTTTGACTTATTTTTCCAAGAAGAGCTTACCAGCAATCATATATTCCAAGCTCAAAAAAGAAGAGGCTTCATAGTATAGTCAATTAAAATCCTCTTTAACCACTTCAGCCCGGAAAGATTTGCCCCCTTAAAGACCAGGCCATTTTTTGCGATAAGGCACTGTGTCGCTTTAACTGACAATTGCAAGGTCGTGCAATGCTGTACCCAAACAAAATTGATGTCCTTTTTTTATCCAAAAATAGAGCTTTCTTTTGGTGGTATTTGATCACCTTTTATTTTTTTGCGCTATAAACAAAAGAAGACAAACAATTTCTGCTATAATACATATAAAAAATATATATGCCTGCTATCCTCCTTGCCTGGTGAGCCGACCTGCCGCAGTATATCTGTGTGAGCAGGTTAGCAAGTGGTTAATGTAAACAGTATTGCACTTACATTTAAAATGATAGTAGTATGCAGTATACACAAGCCAAAAGCACGGCTGCGGAACCAGCAGACACGTCCATGCGCAATGACCTCACACGTTGTGCATGGTAGCCAATCAGTTTCTAACACAGCTGGCAAAACAGGGAATCACCTTGTTTACATAAGCAGTTCCCTGTTCTGCCTCTCCTCACCACGATCGCAGGTCCCCAGTGGACATCGAGTCTGCGGAACCCGCAGTCATGCTCCCGCAGCACGCAGTGGGCACGTGCCCGCTATCCTCCTTGCCTGGTAAGTCGACCTGCTGCAGTATTTCTGTGTGAGCATGTTGGCAAGTAGTTAATGTAAACAGTATTGCACTTACAAAAATATTTAGGAGTATGCAGTATACACAAGCCAAAAGCACGGCTGCGGGACCAGCAGGCACGTCCATGCGCAATGACCTCACACGTTGTGCAGGGTAGCCAATTAGGTTTTAACACAGCTTGCTTTGACAATTTTTTCTATGTAGAGCTGCACCAGATTTTGTACTCTCCAGTTTTAGTAAATAAACCCCACTGTGTCAGAATACAGGTAAGCAGTATGTATGGGCACGTTAGGATAAACATACCATTACAATTGATATGGCCCAAGTTTTCAGGAGGTTTTTTAATGAAAACTGAGTAAAATAATGCGATTGGTGAGACATTTTTTAAAATGGCAAAGCATTTGCAATTTTTAGAATGCCATGAAAATCTGGAATTAAAAGTTAAATGTTGCGAAACAAAATCTGCATTGATTAAGGCCTCTGTGGCATTCTGCTTGATCTGCATGTACGTGTATCTACGTTTCAGTTTACTATCTCTAGCTGGAACACTGCTTAGTCAGCATGGAGTATGAAACAAATCTCATGCTGATCTGCAGGAGGATGAGTGCAATATAGAAGGGACACCTCACCTGCACCTAAGAGCATGTGTAGTTGGCTTAGATTCCAGGATGACACTGACAATCCCCCAACAGGGAGTTATTTGGAAGCTTTATGACAGTCCACATAAAGGCTTTGAAGATCATAACCACGCGTTATCAATATCTAATAAGGTGATAAGCTGTATGGTATACGTCATTGGTTTTAACTTTTAAAAAAGTCCATCATGTTTAATAAAATGTTGTTTTAACTTTATCTGGAAGACTTGACCAGTGATATCTTGCATGCATATATAATACTGTTTACAGTGAAATTCACTCATATGTAGAGATGCTTATGAAAATTACTAAAACTGACAGTTTTATTTATTTTTTGCTTGATGTTATTTGAAGAGATCAGTGTTTAGTCTCACAGTAAATTCTGCTTCTCCTAAATTAGTGGAGGAAGATTATATTGAAAAGTGAATTAATGTATTTCTTATCACACGTAGTCATAAAGCAGAGGGGTAGCAAGTTATTTTGTGGTTAGTATTTAAATTTTCCTTTTTTTCCTTACAATTAGTTCTCATTTTATCGCTGTGACCACATCAAAAGATGATCTGTTTAAACTTTAACACCTAAACAACAACTGTATCTGTAATCATTTTTGCCTATTTTGTTGTTTGCATGATCATATACCATGCAGAGTGGCTTACAAGATGCCACTGTGTTGTCACTGCTGGCATTTTTTTATCTCTAATTTCTTGGAAATAGCTTTTATTTCTTAACATGCTCATGTACTAACCAATATCTGATGTTTTTCTGCAGTTCACTGTGTCATATGCAGTTCTTGGCCCCCATTTGCACTTTCCTATCATACATAAGCCAATATTTAATTATTGCAATGATGAGCTCTTTTATTTTTCTCTGCACTCATGGCATTTGTTTATTGATTGGGTACTCATGAACAGACTTCCCATGGTTTAGCAATTACTAGTGATAATGATTCACACTTTTGTCACATTAATTAATTTAGAAGTGTTTTAGACTTATCCACAATAAAACAATCATTTTAAATCACATTTTAGATGTTAATTGTATTATTTTTACTGCTTGTACAGTAGATACACAGCTTAATGTTAATATTCTTATTAGTATTTCAAGTATCTTAACAATTATTAACAATTTTTTTGACAGTACAATATATTTATTCCCCATAGCAAAAACATTTTTAACCACTTAAGCCCCGGACCAATTTGCAGCCAAAGGACCAGGCCGCTTTTTGCGATTCGGCACTGCGTCGCTTTAACTGACAATTGCGCGGTTGTGCCATATGGCTCCCAAACAAAATTGGCATCCTTTTTTTTCCCACAAATAGAGCTTTATTTTGGTGGTATTTGATCACCTCTGCGGTTTTTATTTTTTGCGCCATAACCAAAAATAGAGCGACAATTTTGAAAAAAATTCAATATTTTTTACTTTTTGCTATAATAAATATCCCCAAAAAATATATAATATATAAATATATTTTTCTTCCTCAGTTTAGGTCGATACATATTCTTCTACATATTTTTGGTTAAAAAAAAATGCAATTAGCGATTATTGATTGGTTTGCGCAAAAGTTATAGCTTTTACAAAACAGGGGATAGTTTTATAGCATTTTATTAATATTTTTTTTTACTAGTAATGGCGGCGATCAGTGATTTTTATTGTGACTGCGACATTATGGAGGACACATCGGACATTTTTGACACATTTTTGGGACCATTGTCATTTATACAGCAATCAGTGCTATTTAAATGCAATGATTCCTGTGTAAATGACACTGGCAGTGAAGGGGTTAACCACTAGGGGACGGGGAGGGGTTAAGTGTGACATGTGTGTGTTTTTTTTTACTGTAGGGGGCGTCGCTTGGCGTTCAACATCACTGATCGGCTTTCCCGATGACAGGGAACAGACGATCAGTGACAGTCTCACTAGGAAGCACGGGGAGAGGTTTGTTTACACATACCTCTCCCCGTTCTTCAGCTCTGTGACCCGATCGCGGGACACCAGCGACGATTGGTCACGGAGCTCAGGACCGGGTCGCAAGCGCTCGCTACCCACGGCTGGGCACTTAAAGAGCAATTTACCTGTATGTTGATGTGCCCAGCCGTGCCATTCTGCCAAAGTAAATGTGAAGGAGGCGGTCCTTAAGTGGTTAACAAACATTTTGTCCAGTGCATATCCAAACCCATAAGAACATAAACGTTAAATCCCAAGTGAATGTACCTAAACAAAAGCTTAGCTGTTTTGCTTAAAACAGATTGTTCACAGAGCTCAATAACCAAGCTCAAATATATAAACACAGCTAAATGAGTCTGAGCAGTCACTCCTTTCCCCTATCTTTCCTCTTTCTTTCTCCACAGCCTAATAAAGGCTGATAAAGTTGCACTGTGAGAACTAGGAGCTACTACTTCGCTCTCTGTTCAGAAAAAAATATATACAATGAAGATTTTGCTATATCTCACAATTTTTAAGTTATTATGAAGTTAGTGAGGTACATTCACAACAATTTATTACAAAGGTAGTTGAGTTCAGACTTTGAGTTTTTAGGTTAAATTAATGTCAAGATCATAACAATTTGGGATTACAATAAAAATGTAATTGTAATAATACCGTTGCAGTAATGGATAGTACTGAATCCAGTTACATGGGATTTAATAAATATATTGTTATTGGTAAGCATTTCCTGTATTGGCAATTTGACATACTGTATCGGCTTCCAATATTATAGGCATGTTTTAACCTCCTAGGCGGTAATCCCGAGTCTGGCTCGGGTTCAGTTTTTTCTGCTAGGAGCGGTAACCCCGAGCCAGACTCTGGCTGCATTGCAGGATACAGGGGGGGAAGTTACTTACCTTTTCCCCTAGATCCTGCGATGTCTCCCCGCTGTGTGAGCGAGCCGTCCTCTCACTCGATTCACACAGTGCCGAGTGCCGCTGATCTCCGTTCCCTGCGACGTTCCGACGCACGGGAGCGGAGATCGGCGCCAAATTCAAAAAAGTTTAAAAACACAACACACATACAGTACTGTAATCTTACAGATTACAGTACTGTATACAAAAAAATACACATCCCCTTTGTCCCTAGTGGTCTGCCCAGTGCCCTGCATGTCATTTTATATAATAAAAAGATTTTTTTTCTGCCTGGAAACTGGAGATTGTCCATAGCAACCAAAAAGTGTCCCTTTATGTCAAAAGTGGTTTTAGACCAGCTAGAAAACACTGATAAAAAATTAGAATCACAATTTATCATCAAACAATAAATTTAATGACAGCGACTATTCTGCAACTGAGCAAATTTCAGTGATTTTGATTTGATTACATTATTGAATCATTTTTATATATATTTTTATTATATTATAATTTATGATTTTGTGTTTCAAACTTTATCATACCCGGGATGTCTACTAGACTCTGGTTCGGACAGATTTAAGTGAGTTATTCATAAGAATTGCATGCCTACAATATAAAAACGCCAAATTTCCATGCAAAATAATTGTACCGCTTTCAGCACAAAATTCCAGCCAGAATCATACCGCCAGGGAGGTTAATCATCAAGCCAATGTGCTGAAGGAAAGTAGTCAAGCTATTATACCCGCATAACTATGAAAACACCCAGGTATCTTCAGTTTAATACTGTCTTGTTTTAAGAGGCTTACATTTCTGGTTTTAGCTAATGTACATTGTAACACAGTGAATTAGCATATATAAATGTTCACCAAATATCTCCAGACTGCTATGAATAACACATACATTCAGTGGAAATGCTCTTCAAAGCAGTTATACATTATTTTACATAAACCAAACAAATGCTTTTATTAATTTAAGAAAACTGAGAAATGTTAGGTTAGCCCATACTGCAATAATGGACTTTACCAACCAATCTCTTTGTGCTCTGAATTTGTGGAGTTCCCTTCCTCATGGGTAGGGATGGCTAAAAGGACAGATTCATGGATGGATGGATGGATTGGTTGATTGCAGATATAGGGTTGGAAAAGAAAATGGTTATATGATTGAAAGAGAGAAATAATTCAGTATAATCTGACTAAACTTATTTAAAATAATACTGTTCTATTTTATGTTTTATCTATTCACCCCCTTTCTCCCTCCCCCTTCCCACCCCCCCCCCTTTTCCCCTTAAGCCAATGAGATACCTATTGTCTCGATTATAACCTAATTTACTTATATTTATCTTAGAGAAAAAACAAGTTATTTTTTAAATTTAAGTACTTCTATTGTTTTATATTTAATGATCCTGTTTATAAATATCACTATTTTCCTTTTTCATTACTGGCAATCCTATGATAAGTAATATTGCTATGCAAACTATACAGTTTCTTATTTTAATGTATTTTTTCACTAGGGTTACCTATAGGTATTTATACTCACCTTACAGTATAGTTGTTCGTAGCTAATTAACCTTTTTTTTTTTTACCCTTGCTCATTTATTTGTTTATTTTTTCTCAACGGCCGAACTTGGGTGTCCAAGTATTTCTCTTTTTCTGTATATTGATCAAGGCTCTTTACACTCGTCTTATTACTAAACCCAACTCAGACCCACCATCATATGTGGCTAAGTGAGATATGGATCTTGGGTTTTCGTTGAAAGCAGCCGATTGGGATAAGATTTGGATCACAACTAATTCATCTTCAAAAAACATAGCTGCCTTAGAGACAAATTACAAAGTACTCACACAGTGGTATTTGGTCGTGTCAGAATTGCAAAATATGCTCCAAATTATTCAGCATCTTGTTTTCGTGGCTGTGGTGATCTTGGATCACATCTTCATACTTGGTGGGATTTTCTGGTAACAAAACATTTCTGGAAAGATGTATTTCTTATGATTTCAACACTGTTTGAAATCCCTATCCTACAATAGCACTTTAATGCCCCATACACACGGTCGGAAATTCCAACGGAAAAAGTCAGATCGGATTATGTTGTCGGAAAATCCAATCGTGTGTGGGCACTAGCAGACTTTTTCTGTCGGAATTTCCGACGAAAAAAGTTTGAGAGCTGGACCCAAAATTTTCCGACAGCAAAATCCAATCGGACCTTTTCCGATCGTGTGTAGAGAATTCCGATGCACAAAGTGCCACTCATGCTCAGAATAAATTTGGGGACTAAAGCTATTGGCTACTGGCCTCTTCGTAGTCCCGTCGTACGTTTTGTACGTCACCTTGTTCGGAACGATCGGATTTTCCAACAACTTTGTGCGACCGTGTGTATGCAAGACAAGTTTCGGACAAAATCCATCAGAAAAAATCAGATGAATTTTGTGGTCGGAATGTCTGACCGTGTGCACGGGGCATTAAACTTAAAACCGGCCACTCTCTCCTACCGCCAATTCAAACTCCTATTACAGATCCCTACAACTGCATAACAAACAATTGCCAAAGCTTGGAAATCCCCGTCCTTAATAATTACTGAAACTAAAAATAGAGTCAATCAAGCAAGGATCCATGCCAAAACCGAGGCTATAACTCAGAATAAAATATCCAACTTTGAGAATTAATGGAATCCCTGGGTGACTCACTTTTTGCCTTCCAATTTAGATGCTTCCCTACTAAGACCTTGGTAATCTCAATTTTATACTTCCATTCTCTGCATTCATGGTATGTGTTTATTACCATGTACTGCGATCACGGTTGGGCTGTGTCAGGGTGACAAGCCTTGTCCCTGATCGTCGCTCTGTGCGTGCCCTAGGGGCGTGCACGAGTGCCGTTCACGTGGACAGTACATGTGACCGGCTGTGATTGGACACAGACGGTCACGTGGTATAGAGACATTTTTTATTGGCTCTTTACACGGATCTGGGATGGGCTGTGTCCGAGGGACATGCCTCATCACCAATTGCAACGCTGCACAGAGAAGCCAAGGACGTCATATGACGACCGCCCAGGATGGGAGATCCATCTGCAGACGTCATATGACTATAGCCCGGTATTGAAGTGGTTAAATAATCTATTCATCTACAATAGGTATGATAAAATGTATGTTAATCCCGATATGTGCCCTTCATGTGGCTATCTCCTCTCTTTTTTGTACACATTTTGATACAAACCTTTTTATAATTTCAGAGATTCATTGGTATTGCTTGTGTTCCTGATAAAGCAGGCTTAGGACCCATGAAACATGTGGAAGAATTAGCAAAGCAACCCATCACCTGATTTTTATGATGGCTTATGGGGGTAACACTATGTAACTATTGTAGGAGATGCTAATATTTGTTGCAATAGGTTACTATCTGTACTATATGTATTCGTGATTTTAATATCACATGTATATTAACATTGCATACAGGCAGGACACAAGTCATGCGGGAACGCATGGGAACGGAGTTCCTGTACTTTTTCCACAACAGGAACTCAGTTCCCGTTAGCAGCCGTGTCCTGCAAGACTTTGAAGTATGCGAGCTGTGTGGCAGGTACTACACCAGCAGCTGCGGACACAGCTCGCAATAGTAAGTGCCGCACACCTGACCATTCAGTGATTGCCAGGAGGGGGCCCCATGACAGCTTCCGCTTCAATCTACCTGTCAATCACAGCTAGCTGACAGGTAGATCAGGTCCCTGCTGCTAAGAGATTGTATTTAGTCAGACCTCTCGTGATGTGCTCCTTCCCGCCGGCCCCTCCTGATTTTCTGTCTCCTCATCTCCCCCCTCCCAGTCTCCTGCATACTTGCTCTGTGTGTCCCGCTGAATCCCCCCTTCCTCTATCTTCAGTGCCATATGAATAGAGAACCCAGAGGAGGAGCACTGCTATTCTGCTCACAGGACATGCAGGGAGAGAGGTGAGCTGAGGGAGGAACATCAGTTTGGGGTGGTAAGCTGAGCACAATACCTGGAAAAGTTTAATGCCAGGAGGGAAGTTTATGTGGAAATATGTGAAGGGTTGGAATAGCAGGGAGTGTATGTTGGTGCCCTGCAGAGTTTGCAGCCCCCCAAGCTAACATACATCTCCTAAGCAGGAACACATCACTATCTCCCTAAGCATTCTGTCCAGATAATGTGCAGTTAATTTATGACCTTTCCGTTTAACCCTGTGTTATCCAAACTCTGTTCAATGAAAAGTGTAAGCTCACCATATAAACACTCTATATACAAAATAACATTCCCCAATAAAGATCAAAACATGATGTTCACATTTGCATGGAAGCACAATTGAATGATTATTTAGAGAATTACCGTATTTATGTTTATTGAGGATTGTTTTTTTTATGTACTAACAGTTAAGCTTCATACACACAATAGGAAAATTGGATGAAAAATATCACTTTTGAAGCGTTCGTGCGTATGAGCGTATCATTTTTTTTTTTTGTTGGGCGAGTGGATCTTGGGTGGGAGTTCCCACACTTTTTTCCCCAGGACTTGACCCCTGCATACAGGTAGGGGTGTTATGTACCTCAACCTCAATTATGTGAGGAGGGAGTATCTGGGGGCCCCTTATTAATAAAGGGGGCTTCCAGATTCTAATAAGCCCCCTGCCCACATGTTGAGGGCATGTGGCTTTTTATGGTTTGAGGGGGGCTTGCCCACCCCCCTCCTTTTCCTGGCAAGCCAGGATGCATGCTCAGTTTAAGGGTCTAGTATAGATTTTTAGGGGGACACTTTTAGTGTCTTTCTGGGTGGAATCCACCTGTAAATCTGTACCAGACCTAAAATATGTGGTATAAATGTTCTGCAAGACTTGATGCTTTTTTTTTTAATTGCTGTCAAAGGAACCTGCATTGCCAGCTTTTTCCCTCAACAATATAAAACAGACCCTTAACCACTTGCTTACTGGCCACTTAACCCATCCCCCCCGCCCAGACCAATTTTTAGCTTTCAGCGCTGTCACACTTTGAAGGATAATTGCGTGGTCATGCTACACTGTACTCAAATTACAAATGGAGCTTTCTTTTGATGGTATATAATCACCACTTGGGTTTTTATTTTTTGCTAAACAAACAAAAAAAGACAGACATTTTTGAAAAAAAAAAACGTTTCATAGTTTGTTATAAAATTTTGCAAATGGATAATTTTTCTCCTTCATTGATATTTGCTGATGAAGCTGCACTGATGGGCACTGATGGGCTGCTCTGATAGGCACAGATAAGGCAACACTGAAAGGCACAGATAAGGTGACACTGATGGGCACTGATAAGACGGCACTGATGGGTGGCACTGATGATTGCCACTGATGGGTGGTACTGATGGGCACTGATAGATGTCACTGGACACTGATAGGTGGCACTGATGGGCACTGGTAGGTGGCACTTATGGGCACTGGAAGGCAGCACTGATGGGCACTGGTAGGTGGCACTGATGGGTACTGGTAGGTGGTGTTGATGGGCAGCACTGGTGATGAGGCCCTGGTTGGTGGCATTTATAGGTGGCACTGTGGGCACTAATAGGTGATACTGTGAGCACTGATTGGTGACACTATGGGCACTGATGGGTGGTACTGTGGGCACTGGTAGGTGGCGCTGGTGGGCACTTGTAGGCGGCACTTTTGTGCACTGGTAGGTGGCACAGATGGGCACAGAATCCTCTACAGAGGCTCTCCGCGATCGGGATTGATGTCCCTCTCACAGCCGCCAGTAAAAAAATTGTCGATTGCCGGCTCTGTTTACATCACATGATCAGCTGTCATTGGCTGACAGCTGATCACGTGATAAGGGGTCGGGATCGACCCCTTACTCAGATCTGTGATCAGCCGAGTCTCATAGACTCGCTGATCACAGAGTGCTCACGCCCTGCTGGGGGGCACAGACTGCTCTAGCACGGGAGGATTACTATGGACGCCCTTTCATCAAAGTAGGTCCACGCTGTAGCCATCTTTCGGCTATAGCACAGACGGGAAGAGGTTAAAGGGTGTTTGGGGGACCTTTGGGGTCTGTACCTATTTTTCTTTAAAAGAAAAATATAAGGAGGCCCATGTAATTTCCTGGCAATTTAAAATCTTTTCTTCCTTTGTATGTCAGTGCTAAAAAAAAATCACTGCTATTTTTTCACACCTCCTTACCTATTAGCAAGATTTGGCTTCCATTTATTTTAATAGGGTTTGGGTTCAGCAGCTGAACTTCTTTGAAGTTTGCCAAACCCCTGCAGAACCTAAACCCTGGGCACCTCAGCTCTTCACTACTTGCAACCTACATGAGGTCCCGTAAAATTATTAAGCTAATATACAAATCTTGGTCTTAAAAATATCAAGCACAACTGGTCTAGGTTATTTATAAACTACAGACAAACTAACGTTCAAAACATGCTAGGATGTAACAGTTGGTCCCTAAATAGAAGTGAATACATCAATTCCTGTCTGGGATTTCTACCAAACCATAGAAAAGAACCTGGCGCTTGATTTATTTTTATTATTATTAAACTATATTAGATTATTAGAAGACAATTACAGCGGAAAGAGGGACTGTGAGGTACCAAGTAACTGGGCTGCCAAAATCACTTTTATCAGAGTGGCTAAGTCAGAATTGAAGGGATATTTAGTTTAACTACTTCTTTTGTATTATAGTCAGCTTCCATTTTGTGTGTCTCTAACATCCATTTTGTGAAATATGCTCAAGTCATGCTATTCTAGTTTTGTTTTCCCATAATACTGTAATCTTCTGTTGAGTTTCATTTCTCGTAAAGCACGTGATATTTTAGAAATAATTAGTTTCACTGTGGGCGTCAGACTGTACTTGTGCGTCTCTGTATATGATTGGATAATCTGTTAAAGGGCGGTACTTTCTGAAAAGTCCTCTTATATCGACACCCAAGAATAAAGATTAGATTTGCTCGGAGAGAAACCTGCTGTGTATATGTTTCTTTATCTCAAAGGGCAAATCTCCCAGATCTGGTATCGGATGTAACGGTAAACCAAAGCAGACAATACCCCTAATCTTGATTTATTACCCTTCAGTTTGGGGGCTCGTCCGGGATCGATTACTATATGTTGCGGGTGAGTAGACTTGATATATATCTTCTCTCACCGTGACCTCTATTTAGAAATCGTTCCTTTAACGGGACCTGTGATTTATGTAGAAATAGTTTTTAGACTTTGAAGAAAGTCAAGCGCTGTTGAGACAATAGCGCCAGCCCTGGGGGGGCTGGATGGGCTTTAGGAAGCCCATTAGATAAGAGCTATTCTGAGTAATAGCAAAATGCTTTATAAGAAAGCATCTGTTCAGTGTGAACAGGGAGGATTCTGTGTAGTCCTCATTATAAGTCTGCGCAGCGTCTGTTCGGGATGAACAGTCAGAGAACCTTGGGTAGGTTCCAGGACTTTTGAGAAGTCCGTATATTAATGATAATACAGTACTGTAATTACAAAACAAAACAAGAAGTCTGCTAAGGTGTGCTGGAAAAAACCGATCTCTTTGCTTTCTTATCTTTGCGTAGATGATAAGCTAACTTGTAAAATGTCTGTGTGGAATTTGTCAGCGTTTGTAAGGTAAGACAACGCCTTCCACTGCTCCGTGTTATCATAGGACTTAGATTTAAGAGCGACAGACGTGCCTTCCTATGAATTCCGGGTTCTTTTGTGATTGATGGAAGTTCCCGATCGAAACACAGAGTAGTGCTACAGTATCCGGTGAAGTATTGATGTTTATTCTTAATGATTTATGTATGAATGTTTTGACTAGAAAGTTAGCAGAAAAATAGCAGTGTTAGTAATATTTTCTTAAAGGTAATGATTCATTTTGCTGCTATGCAGGGAAAGTGAAGATTGGTATGTTTGGCTTTTTGCCAACATGGTTCAAGTACTTATATCTCACTAAGCTAATAGATATTGTGAAGAATTGTTTGCGGCATTGGCAGTACAGAACTTGCAAGTACTGTTTGAACCTGTTGGCACTCTGCCAAAAATAAAAAATAAATAATTTGAAAGAAATAAAAATAAAAAAATAAAAAATTTTGTTTGGTTGTAAATAATAATGTATGAAGCTTGTCTATAAATAAGATGCTGTGGGAGATCTCTGGCTGGCCCGGGGCTCCCTATGGCATCCTAGCCCAAAAGCTGCCCAAGATAGGTTAGCAGAGCCATGGGATGGTGAATTTAGAGGTTAAATTAACTTTCTCCATGCCTTTATCAGAAGCCCGCTTCCTCCCCCTTACATTCCATAAACCAGATAGGAGCAGCACAGACACAAGGACATAGAGAAAAGCAGAATGAGTTTGAGTTTGAAAAAAAAAAAAAAAAAAGAAAGAAGATTTCTTTTTATAAAAGGGATCTTAAAGGGAAATTACCTTGTTCTATATTAACAAAAGAGAAGGTAAGAAAGTAAAGAAGGCAATTGTGACTGTAGGTTTGTGCAGGACCTGAGGGCCATCGATGGCCTAGTGGTACCGATTGCCCCAAAAGTGCCTGATGTGCCATCAATATTTACCGCCATAAATTACGATGCAGAGTATTTTACTGTGATTGATTTATTGAACGCATTTTTATTTCCGTCCCTGTGGATGAGGAGGCACAACCAATCTTTGCTTTATGTTTTTTTAAAACCGCCAACTAACATGGTGCAGAATGCCCCAGGGCTATATATAGACTCCCTTGTAGCCTATTCCAAACTACTCTCAGAGCTTGGATACCAGGACATTGTTCATCCCTGCTGCAGTATGTGGATGAATTCCTCATCTGCAGTTCTACTCGGGTGGCCGCCCTGGAGGATGGGAGAGATCTTTTGAAATGTATTTTTGAAAGTGGTCACAAAGTGTTAAAGAAAAATTGCAATGGTGTCAGAAAAGGTTGAATATTTTGGTTTTGTACACTCAAAAGGAGAAAGGAAAGTCAATCACAGAAGAGCTATGGCTCATGTGGGTCTGCCCCGCCCACTTGCTAAGAAAGACATGTTCACCTTTCTTGGTAGTTATGATTGGTTACTGCCACCAATGAGTACCTGACTGTTCCTACTACAATCTCCTGAGACAAGCCACAGGTTTACACATGCCAGATTGTATAAAATGGTCAAATGAAATGTGCAATGCTTTTGTGTATTTGAAAAATGCTATGGTAATGGCTCCAGGGCTCGCCCTCCCTAACTTGGAAAAATGTTTAATTAGTTTGCAGGAAAAATGTTTCATTTGTTTGCAAGGGAAAATTGTAAGGACGTGTCAGGTGTCCTCGCTCAGGAGCTTGGAGGCAAGTTGCGCCCTATTATTTTTTTCAAAGATGGTTCCGGTGCAGGTTCAAGGCATGCCTGTGTGTCTCAGAGGCATCCTATTCGATGATGGTTTTGAGATGGCCACTTCTTTCACTCTGGGGCACGACACTACACTTAACACCACCCACAATGTATGAAAAATGTACATACGCAGCACATGTCTGCTCAAAAGGTTGAGCGGCTATGAGTTGATCTTGATGTCCAATCAAAAATTGCACATCAAATATGCTTCTCCCACTTCAGGACCAGCACCAATACAAATGCCCTTTTATGATTAAAAGGAGAGCAGAATGAGGTTGTGCCACAACATGATTGCATAAACCTCATTCACCAAGACACATCACCCAGGTCTGTATCTTCCACAACACTGCAGAGCATACACAGGCCAACAAACAGATAGCCAAGGGAAATGCTCTGGCTGATTAGCTGCTAAACAAGCTGCTACTTCACAAAATGCACAGATCCAAATGCCCATGCTAGTACCAGAATTGTTGTTTTCTTTTTTTTTTTGTTTTTTGTTTTTTGATCAGGTTCTTTCAGATTTGCAGGTATGGCAAACGAAGCTGATCTCAGAGGTTGGGACAAAAAAAAAAGGTGTGCAGAAAGATCCAAAGACTGGATTTCTCTGCAAAGAGGGGAAGCCATGTATACCAGTAGCTAGTGCATCACTTTTGTAGCTAGTGCATCACTTTTTATGCATCATTTTTATTTCCCAGTTCCATGGAATAGGTCACAGAGGCTGGAAAGCCACGTGTGAACTATTGGAGAAAGACTTTTACATTACAGAACTTTCCTTGCCAATTTTATGTAGCAAGATGCATCACATGTATCAGGAACAACCCACACAAGGCCGAACATGAACACCTGATATATCCAACAATTCCTTTTACACATTTGCAGATTGACTTCACACACATGCCCAAACTAGGCAAAAGACAGGAATATTTTTGGAAATTGTGGACAAGTTCTCAAGTTGAGTTGAACTTTTTGTCACCACAAAAGAAGATGCACAAACAGTAGTGAGGATCCTCGTTCAGGAAATCATTCCTCGATGGGGATGCCCACTTCTTAAAAACTCAGACAGACAATGGACCTACATTTGTATCAATGGTCTGCCAGGACTGGGTAAAAACTCGCAAGATAGAACGGAAGTTTCACATTCCCCAACACCCTCAAAGCTCAGGGATAGTAGAAAGAATAAACAGAACAAATAAAAAGACAAAATAAGAAAGGCCACAGGAGGAACCTTTGCCAACTGGAAGAAGGTCCTCCCAGCAGTCCTGGCAGAAATAAGAATGACCCTTCCAAGACAACAGTGTATTCACCTTTTGATGTCTTGATGGGTCGACCTTTCCCCACCCCATGGGCCAGAGCACATTTAATGATAGAAAAGGGAGATTTAGACTTATTACAGGAAGAATATGTAAGGTAATTGGTTGAAACATTGTAAACAGTTGAGAGAAATGTTGCTCGCACCTTTTTCTTTTTCTTCACAGGAAACGACTCACCCCTTCAAATTGGGAGACACCGTGGTGGTCCATCAGCTGAACAGAAATAAGAAGCAAGAGTATTCCTTTGGACCTCCTACCACAGTGGTTGCAGTGACCAGAACAGCCATCCTAGTGGAAAATTGCCAGTCCTGGATCCATGCCAACAGAGTAAAAAAGGTTGCCCAAAGCCCCAAGAGCAAGAAGAAGATCTTGGATACAGGAGGCCCTCAAGCAGAAGTCCAAGCAGATGAAGGAGTTCCTGGGAAAGCAGGTCCGGCCAGAGAAGATGACCTTGCTTACTTCACCACAGACTTCTGACAAGGCATTCTGCCCACTAATCCTGATCTCTCTGACAGTGTTCCTACCCACCTGGATCACCACTAACTGTATCTACCACCCTGAAGATTTGGGTGCAATTAAAAGTATCTGTGGGAACACAAACACACACACACAAGAACATTATATTGACACAAGATAGTTTTACTGATAAGATGCTTTTGCTAAAATTTAAGTATGCTTATGATAAAAAATCAGGGTATGAAGAATGTTGAATATGTAGCATATTAAGCGCTGCGCAAACGGTTATATAAATCCTGTATAATAATAATAATAATAATAATAATAATATTACATCCTAGCCCTGCCCGAATTGCCCTTTTGGCTGTACCTTTAAATGTTTCCTCCTTTCTCAATGAGACTCCTCCTGTATTCTTGACTAAACATATCCACTCTGTACATAAACAACATTGTTACCTTTCCAATAGCAGGTAGAAGTCATTCCCCTGTTTGGTGTTTTAATTTAAGGAATGAGACACAGACTAACCCCTCTTTCTGCAGCAGGTCAATATTTAATATCTCCATGTGCGAATCCGGAGTCTCTGCCCCTGCCTGCTCACTGTTTCAAGTAACTGACCCAGGGTTAAACTGTACTTTGCATAACTTTTTCTTTTTCTCTAAAAATGTAGGTGAAATATTACACTAATTTATAAATCGCAACACAGGACAAGTACACTCATGAGTTTGTCGCTAAGAGACCTTTTGCATTGGGACAAAGTATCCATGTATGTTGTAGGAAAGTGTGTTGTCCCTGGGTGCCCCTCCATGTTAAGGGATGGTGTTACCTTGTATCCTTGTTATCTGTCATGGGAATGGTAGGGGATTATAAAAGGGGACATCCACTAGAGGCCAGCTCCAGCAGGAAGCTAGGGACATTGCTAAAACATGGAGCCCATTTGCCAATGTAGGATTTGAGCTTGGAGGTATATTTTTATGGTTAAAAGACATTGTCCTTGTTATGGTACTTATCCTTGCTCTGATTCTTTACCTCTGTTTTAAATGTTGCACTTACATAATTGCGCACCTTCGATCTCCTGATGATAAGGTTCCATCTCACATGACATACATGAAGAGTCATCAGGCAATCTATGCCATAGCCCCAAAGAAGTATTAAAGCACAACATAGAATGTAGAGATCATCTTATATGATCTAAGAGGGGATTGAAGGGATATTTAGTTTAACTACTTCTTTGTATTATAGTCAGCTTCCATTTTGTGTGTCTCTAACATCCATTTTGTGAAATATGCTCAAGTCATGCTATTCTAGTTTTGTTTTCCCATAATACTGTAATCTTCTTGTTGAGTTTCATTTCTCGTAAAGCACGTGATATTTTAGAAATAATTAGTTTCACTGTGGGCGTCAGACTGTACTTGTGCGTCTCTGTATATGATTGGATAATCTGTTAAAGGGCGGTACTTTCTGAAAAGCCCTCTTATATCGACACCCAAGAATAAAGATTAGATTTGCTCGGAGAGAAACCTGCTGTGTATATGTTTCTTTATCTCAAAGGGCAAATCTCCCAGATCTGGTATCGGATGTAACGGTAAACCAAAGCAGACAATTACCCCTAATCTTGATTTATTACCCTTCAAGATATGCTGCAACCTACCTCCTGACCCACCCCCTCTGCTGCAGCTACTAAATTAAAGTGTTGCTAAACCCAGACCCTGCACTCAATATACCCTGGTCTCCCACAGTACACAAAACATAGAAATGCAATTATTTTAGTAAATATAAACGGTCGTATAGCAGTCTTGTGACTTCTATCAGTGTCTGGTTAGGCCCCTTTCACACTTGTGCGACTTCAAAGTCACGTGATTTTACCGCGATTTTGCAGCGATTCGGGGCCGCAATTTTTGCTGCGATTTTGCGCGGGCTAAGGAGGAGATTTGGGACTGCAAAGTAGCATGACAAGTCGTTCCCCGTGATTTCCAATGACAGCCATTCATAATAGTACGACTTCAAAGTAGTCCCTGCACTACTTTTGTCCGATTTTGATGCCAGGAATTCCTTGGAATCGCGGCAAAATCGTGGTAAAATCACGCGACTTTGAAGTGGCACAAGTGTGAAATGGGCCTAAAACTTGTAGGAGGAGTTTTAATTCTACTCTGACTGTCCTATGAGGCTGCAGGACCCCTAACCCTGATGATTGGTTCTGTGCTGACAATAACTGACAAAACTGAGTGACTCTAAAGGGTCTGTCTTATTGAGAGGAAGGATTAGGGACAGTGGAAGAAGGGGAGGATCAGAAGAGAACACAAGATCAAACAGCCTTTTTATACAATGCAGAGGATTAACCCCTTAGGTTCCACAGTGAGTATAATAAGCATGCTTTATTGCATATACTGACTGATTTTACCGTTGTGGGTTTAGTAACACGTTAAGTATTTTTGCAGATTACAGAAGCATAGGCACCACATTAAAAACCTAATGCCATGCTTCCAACAGTCAGACGTCCCTTTCACTAAGTCTCCAAGGCCTATGCCATACTTAATTTTGGGATAAAAACTAAAACTGTGTTTTTCTCACACAATCTCTTTTTAATATTGCTCACTTGGAATTACTTACACTGAGATTTCATGCCTCTTTCTGAAGCATCAGTTTTGTCTACCAGGGTGGGCCCACATGCTCATTATCCCTGGTTTGACATAACACCAGGTTGACCATCATTCTATTGCTATATCTTCTATTCTATTTACAGTTTATTAAGACACTTTCAGTGGCAAGAGAAGCAGTGAGGCTAATAGTAATTTTAATAAAATATCATCAAACTGTCCAGATAATGTCTGTAATTTTGTTCTTTTGTTTTTCTTTTCTTCTTCTCTCTTTACATTTCTATGGATATTTATTGTGAATTGATTCAGCTATTCAATCATGCAAGTAAAACATCATCAATAAATCTGTTGTAGCACATTTCTTTGCTCTCCTAGGTTCTATATGTCACACACCTTTAATTAGTGGTAAAACTATTCTCACTTTGCTGTCAGGTGTCACAGGAAAATGATGATGTGTAGACAATCAGACGTTTGCAGGACTGGCTGATAAACATAAATGTTCCTCACCTGCCAATCACCATGGACATAGAGCCGGAAATCTGACTTGGAGAATCAATGGTTAAACTCTGAACTTCTTTCTTTAGCTTTATTACTGTGCTAACAGTTACCCTACTCACGCTGCATGTAAGCAGGGACCTATCTAAAAGTGACAATAAACAATAAACTTATCTTCCAAAAATATTCTATACACATCCACTACTAGGGATGACCCGAACACCCACGGGTTCGGTTCGCACCAGAACCTCCGAACGGACCAAAAGTTTGCACGAACGTTTGAACCCTATTAATTACAATGGACGCGAACGTTCGAAATCTAAAGTGCTATTTATAACGGCCAATATGCATGTTATTGTCTTAAAAAGGGTTTGGGGACCCGGGTCCTGCCCCAGGGGACATGTATCAATGCAAAAATAAGTTTTAAAAACTGAAGTTTTTCTGGAGCACTCATTTTAATGATGCATAAAGTGAATAAAAAAGTGAAATATTCCTTTAACCACCTGGCGCCCACTATACCTCATATGACGTCCTCTACTTTCCGGGGGTATATCTGAATGATGCCTGTAGCTACAGACATCATTCAGATATTGCCGTTTTCAGCCGGCGATTCCCTGCACCATAAGAATGATCATAGCGGCTGTTCCGCCGCTTGATCGTTCTTACGGGTGGCGGAAGGGGTCCCCCCCTTCCGCCGCCCTCCGGTGCTTCTTCCGAATCACCGCTTCCATCGGTGAGTTGGACACAGGATCCGCCGCCCCCCGGATGGTGATCATAGAGATTTCCGGCGGACCAGATGGTCTCCGGAGTCTCTATGATCGTTCGGAGGCTGGGCATGATGTCATGACGTCACGTTCAGCCTCTGCATTCAAATAACGGCGGCGCCTCGGCTGAGAAGCCGTGATCGTTTTTTTTTTTTTATGATTTTAGACTTCCCTAGAGGTGAGATGTGGGGTCTTATTGACCCCATATCTCACTGTAAATAGGTCCGATCGGGCCATATTCCTATTACAAGGGATGTTTACATTCCTTGTAATAAAAGTAATCAATTTTATTTTATTTTTTTTTGAAGTGTCAAACAAAAAAATAAAAGTAAAATTAACAATAAAAAAAAAAAAATTGAAAGCGCCCCTGTCCCCGTGAGCTCGTACGCAGAGAACGCATACGCAAGTCCCGCCCACATATGAAAACGGTGTTCAAACCACACATGTGCGGTATCGCCACGAACGTTAGAGCGAGAGCAATAATTCTAGCCCTAGACCTCCTCTGTAACTCAAAATATGTAGCCAGTAAAAAATTTTAAAGCGTCGCCTATGGGGATTTTTAAATACCAAAGTTTGGCGCCATTCCACAAGCGCGTGAAATTTTGAAGCGTGACATGTTGGGTATCTATTTACTCGGCGTATCTTCATCTTTCACATTATGCAAAAAAAATTGGCTAACTTTACTGTTTTTTTTTTTTTTTTTAAACATAACTCTATTTTTTTCTAAAAAAAATGCGTTCGAAAAATTGCTCCGCAAATACCGTGCCAGATAAAAAGTTGAAACGACCGCCATTGTATTTCCTAGGGTCTTTGCTAAAAAAAAACATATATAATGTTTGGGGGTTCTATGTAATTTTCTAGCAAAAAAAATTGGAATTTTACATGTAGGAGAGAAATGTCAGAATTGGCTTGGATGCCAGGTGGTTAAATATCGTACCTGGGGGGTGTCTAAAGTATGCCTGTGAAGTGGCATGTGTTTCCCATGTTTAGAACTGTCCTTGCACAAAATGACATTTGTAAAGGAAAAAAAAAAGCCATTTAACCAATTAAGCCCAGGACCAATTTGCAGCCAAAGGACCTTTTTTGCCATTCGGCACTGCAGCGCTTTATTTGACAATTGCGTGGTCATGCGACGTGGCTCCCAAACAAAATTGGCGTAATTTTTTTCCCACAAATAGAGCGTTCTTTTGGTGGTATTTGATCACCTCTGCGGTTTTAATTTTTTTGCGCTATAAACAAAAATACAGCAAAGGTTTTTTTCCTCAGTTTAGGCCGATACGTATTCTTCTACATATTTTGGTTAAAAAAAAAATCGCAATTAGCGATTATTGATTGCTTTGCGCAAAAGTTATAGCATTTACAATTTTTTTTTTAAGTTTTATAGCATTTTTTTTATATATATATTTTTTTTTACTAGTAATGGCAGCGATCAGCGATTTGTATTGTGACTGCGACATTATGGCGGACACATCGGACATTTTTGACACATTTTGGGACCATTGTCATTTATACAGCAATCAGTGCTATTTAAATTCAGTTGTATGCTGTGCAGGAGGCACACTACACTGACTGAATATTAGGCAGATGCCTGTGTTGCACAAATCAACTACACAACACCAGCAATGAGGGGGTAGATTCAGGTGTATGCTGTGCAGTGTGCAGGAGGCACACTACACCCACTGTAACAGTGCTAGGTTAGGAAGCAAAGCAAAGCTGACACTGTCCCTGCCTATCCTGCTCTCTCCCTGAACACTACACTCACTGTAACAGTGCTATCTAAAGAAGTATAAAGCACAACTGACACTGTCCCTGCATATCCTTCTCTCTATGAACGCCGCACAACACTACACAAGGCCGCTGCAATGGCGGCCTTATATAGTGTGGGGCGTGTACTAAACCCCCCTGAGCTATAATTGGCCACAGGCATCCTGCCTGTGGCCAATTATGGCTCTCCTCGCTGCCGGCGCTGTGATTGGCCAAGCATGCTGGGTCACAGTGCATGCTTGGCCAATCATCAGCAAGCAATGCACTGCGACTGGCGCAGTGCATTTTGGGCCATTCGTATCACACGAATTTGATGCGAACGGCCCACAAAGTTCTGGTTTCGACAAACGGACGAACTGCTGATGTTCGATTCGAACATAGGTTCGAATTGAACACTGGGCTCATCCCTATCCACTACTTAATGGCCCTGTAATCTATTTTTCTATTCCAATCATTTTTTATTGATTTTTCACAAAAGGAAATGGATACAGTGTAAAACAGTACAAAAAGGGAAGGGGTATATAGTACCTGAGAGTTGGCCATTAACACATTAGCATCAGTGGTGGCTGGTGCTCAAAATTTTTTGGGGGGCGCAAACAAACTGAAAAATGTAACTGTTGGATTGTAAATAGCCATTTATTAGATGATTATGTATCATTACTGCTAGATAAAACTGTGCCCATCATATACAGCCTCACTGTGCCCATCAATTGCAGCCTCACTGTGCCCATCATATGCAGCCTCAATGTGCCCATCACAGTAGGCCAATCACATTCACATTTCAAGTAAAAGAAAATAAAACCACTTAGCATAAGGTGGCCTCATCAGAGTCCCTTTTTAACTCAGATGTCCCAATCAGAGTCCCCCTTTACAGCATGTGCCCCATTCACATCAGGTGTACCCATCAGAGTCCCCCTATACATCAGGTGCCCCCCATCATAGTCTCCCTATACATCAGGTATCACCACCAGAGTCCCCCTTTTTAAAATTTATTTTGGCTTGGGGTTCCCCTTAAAATCCATTCCAGACCTAAAGAGCCTGGTATAGATTGGGGGAGGGGGCCTCCACACAGTTTTTTTTTACTTTTTTCTATTGCCAGCAATAGGGTTTTTTTTCATTCAACTGTCAGCAGGGATGCCAGTTGACAGCTGATGACTCATCTATTGTTAAGAAAGCACGCTCCTTAACAACCAGCTATTCACTGTGCCATGATTGGGCAAAGCTTTGCCCAGTCAGGGCTTAGAATGCACTGTGCAGTGTGCAGTGCATTGTGGGGCGTTCGGCAGGCAAACATTCCGCTGAACACCGTACAAATTTGGGTGTTCGCCAAATGGGCGAACAGGCGATGTTCGGGACAAACTTTTGCTTGGCTTGAACTGTTCGCCTAACTGGGGCTCCGGGCCGAGGTGGGGGAGAGGAGGGCGAAACAAACTCCACCTCACCAGGAATCCAGAGCCTAAGGGAAGCCACGAAGGATGGCCCCCAAAGACTTGGAGACCCTAGTCGGGGTAGGAGAGGGTAGGGGGGAGGGAGGGAGGGAGGGAGAGGGGGAGGGGGGGGGAAGGGGAAGGGAAGGGAGGGGGTACAGGGAGGAGGGGTGAGAGGGGGGGGGGAGGGGGGAGGGGGGGGAGGGGTAGGGGGGGATGGGGGGGGGGAGGGGAGGGGATGGGGGGAAGGGGGAGGGAAACCACGTCCGCTGTGGGGCCGTTATCTCCATCAATACTTCAGAGGGAAAAAGGAAAGAAAAAGGGGAAAAAAAAAAAAAGAGAAAAACAAAACCCCAAAAAATAAATGAAGGACATAGAAATCAAATTTTTATCTTATAATGTGAAAGGCTTAAACTCTCCTGGCAAGCGTTCTAAAATTTTGGAGGAAGTAGAGAGATATGGCGCGGGTATAGTGTTCTTGCAAGAGACTCACCTGGCACACTCCTCAAATATTAGACTTTTTTCTCCAGCTCTCCCAAATTGGTTTTATGGAGATACTGTCTCGAGCAGGGCAAGAGGAGTGGCGATTGGGATTGCGAGGGATATTGACTTCACGGTGGAGGAGAGAATGACGGACCCAGAGGGGAGGTACCTGTTTCTTAGGGGCTCCCTTCTAGGGGTAGAACTTACACTGGCCAATGTTTATGCCCCCAACGCCAAACCTATCTTATTCCTCGAAGCAATTCTGCGTAAGCTGAGGGCCTTCAGGAAAGGATATTTGATCCTGATGGGGGATCTTAATTTCGTGATGGACCCCGCGAAGGACAGTACGTCTGGTGGAACGGGGAGGGGCAACGCACAATTGAAACGGATTAAAAAAAAACTATTGGAGGACCAACTGTTGGATGTATGGAGGACCCAGCACCCGCAGTTAAGAGACTACTCGTTCTTCTCCCCCGTCCACCAGACGTATTCTCGCCTGGACTATATCTTAATAGACCATGGCATACTGGAAAGGGCCAAAGAATCCGATATTGGAATAGCCTCCCTCTCGGACCACGCGCCGGTATCCATGAGGCTAAGGTTCCCCGAACACAAACAACCCTCTAGCGGATGGAAACTCAACCCAGAATTGCTACATGATAAAGAAATTAGGGACTACATTAAAAAGGAGTTAGAATGGTTTTTTCAAATCAACGACAACGGAGAGGTCTCAGAGGCACAACTGTGGGACGCCCATAAAGCGTTCATTAGGGGGCTCCTGATAGCTAAAGCCTCATGGAAAAAAAAGGAGAGGATGGGAAAAACGCAGGCTCTAATGGCCGAGATCAAAACCCTGGAGCAAAAGCACAAATCTGGGGGGGCACTTAGCCAGAGTATATACATACAGCTTACAGATAAGAGAGAGGAATTAAAAGACCTAGCTGAACAGGAAGTTAGACAGAAGTTCAATAAATTGGCCAGGGAACAGTACATCTGGGGCAACAAGCCAGGGAAATATTTAGCAAGGAAATTACAAAAAAAGAAAACCAGAAATTTTATTGAAAAAATCCAAACAAGAAATGGGGAGATG
>CM053035.1:124715498-124775931 GCA_028564925.1 Lithobates sylvaticus | reverse complement strand
CAGAGGCACAACCCCTCTTCTGATTGGCTCCGTGCTGAGGTTCTCTCCCGGTCACCACAATGCAATAAGACATGCTTCCAGAAGGTAGCCAAGGTCCTGTGCACCTCTTCACTCTCCTCCCTGCCAGAGGAGTACTGCAATTTTAACGATGTCTTTGACAAAGGTAAAGCCGGTAATTTGCCTCCACACTGGTCATATGATTGCACAATTGACCTTCAGCCTGGTGCCATACCCCCTCTTGGCCGGGTTTTCCCTTTGTCGGTCTTGGAGGATTAGGCCAAGACGCACTTTCTGGAGGTTTCATCCGCAAATACTCATCTCCTGCTGGTGCTAGTTTCTTCTTTGTGAAGAAGAAGAGTGGTCTGGAACTGAGACCTTGTATTGATTATAGGGGTCTCAATTGTTTCACAATTAAGAATGCCTATCCGACTCCGTTGATTACAGAGTTTTTTGACCTCCACACTGTCAGAGTGTGAGGAGAGGAGAGCTGATCAGCGGCATCTCCTCACAGAGGACAGCTAGGGATGTAATCAGGGCCCTGATCATCAATGACCTGATTACAATTAAGTGCCAAACAGTGCTAGCAATGCCAGAAATGCCACCGCCAGCAATCAGTGCCCACAATTGAGACCAATCTGTGTCCACAAGTGCCAGCAATCAGTGCCCACAAGTGCCAGCAATCAGTGGCCATCAGTGATGCCAGTCAGTGCTGGCTATCAGTGCTGTCCATCAATGCCTATCACTGCTGCCCATCAATGCCACCCATCAGTGCCCATTAGTGCAGCATATCCGTGCCGCCTATCTGTGCCCACCAGTGCCACCTATCTGTGCCCAGTGCCCACCAGTGCCACATATCAGTGCTCATCATTGCCACATATTAGTGCCATCTATCAGTGCCCATAAGTGCAGCATATTCGTGCCTCCTCATCAGTGCCACCTAATCAGTGCCCATAAGTGCCACCTCATCAGTGCCCATAAGTGCTGCCTCACCAGCGTCCATCAGTGAAGGAGAAAAATTACTTATTTACAAAATTTACTGACAGAAACTAAGAAAAAACAATTTTTTTCAAAATGTTGGTTTTTTTTTTTAGGAAAAAAATAAAAAGCCCAGGAGTGATTAAATACCACCAAAAGAAAGCTCCATTTGTGTGAGGCAAATGCAAAAAAATCCACATGGTTACAGTGTAGCAGGACTGCGCAATTGTCATTCAAAGTGTGACAGCGCTGAAAGCTGAAAAATGGCTTGGGCAGGAAGGGGGTGTAAGTGCCGTACAGTATGTATATGCATGCTATAAGAGCTCTAAATAAGGCTTTCTTTTTCTCCTGCCCCAGGTCAATGCTAAAAACTGAGGGGTGGCAAAAGGCATGGGAAGCTGGGCACTAATCCTGCCACCAGTGGCGGCTGGTGCTGTATATTTGCAGCAAAGATATCCCGCCACCAATACCACCCGGTCTGTCGGCACTGCACTTACTCCATCTAGGTCAGCTTCGGCTCCTTCCTACGTCTCCTCCTCCTCTGTGTCTCAGGTTTCACACCTGCTTCCTGAATGGCCAGGAGGAGAATCAGGAAGACAATAGTGAATATTAATTTGCTATTGTCACACAACTGGGTGGGCTCAGGGCGCAGTGCTCTAGGAGCCCACCCTTTTTTGAAGCCAATTAGAGCCTCTGTTCTAACAACTAGAGCCTAGTTGTTAACGCTATCCATGTCCCCATTGTGGCAAATTTCACATACTTCCTGGTTCCTCAGACATCCATCACCTGAACAGGAAGTGTGGTGATATCTCTTTAACCACTTTCAGACCGGACCGATTTGCAGCCAAAGGACCAGGCCCCTTTTTGCGATTCGGCACTGCGTCGCTTTAACTGACAATTGCGCGGTCGTGCGACGTGGCTCCCAAACAAAATTGACGTCCTTTTTTTCCCACAAATAGAGCTTTCTTTTGGTGGTATTTGATCGCCCCTGCGGTTTTTATTTTTTGCGCTATAAACAAAAATAGAGCGACAATTTTGAAAAAAATGCATTATTTTTTACTTTTTGCTATAATAAATATCCCCAAAAAATATATAAAAAAACTTTTTTTTCCCTCAGTTTAGGCCGATACATATTCTTCTACATATTTTTGGTAAAAAAAATCGCAATAAGCGATTATTGATCGGTTTGCGCAGAAGTTATAGCGTTTACAAGATAGGGGATAGTTTTATAGCATTTTTATTAATAATTTTTTTTTTTATTAGTAATGGCGGAGATCTGCGATTTTTTTTGTGACTGCGACATTATGGCGGACACATCGGACATTTTTGACACATTTTTGGGACCATTGTCATTTTTACAGAAATTAATGCTATTTAAATGCATTGATTTCTGTATAAATGACACTGGCAGTAAAGGTGTTAACCACAAGGGGGCAGTGTAAGGGTTAAGTATGCCTAGGAGTGTGTTTCTTACTGTGGGGGTGCGTGGCTGTCAGCTAGTGAATGCTGATCTCTGCTCCAATCACAGGGAGCAGAGATCGGCGTCACTAGTTGCTAGGCAGAACGGGGAGATGCTGTTTATCTCGGCATCTCCCCGTTCAGCCTTCCCGTGAGACGATCACGGGGGTCCCCGCGGCGATCGAGTCCGCGGGGACCGCGATCGGACTCACGGGGGTCCTGACCGGCGCGGGAGCGCGCCGCTCCCGGCGCGCTCCCGATGGCACGGACAGGCTAAAGGAGGGACTTATATATACGCCCTCCTGCCTGTACGTGCCATTCTGTCGGCGTATATCGTCGTGCGCCGGTCGGCAAGTAGTTAAAGAGAATGTAGAAATCAATAAAAACTTGACAAAGATTCCTACCCTTACTCGCTTTACTAGATAGATAACCTGGAAAAAAAATTATATCTCCCAAAAGGTGTCACAAGTAGAGTTGAGCGAATACCTGGATGTTCGGGTTCGGCCGAACTTCGGAAAAAAGTCCGGGTTCGGGACTGAACTTGACCCGAACTTGACCCCAAACTCCGAACCCCATTGAAGTCAATGGGGACCCGAACTTTTGAACACTAAAATGGCTGTAAAAAAAATCATGGAAAGGGCTAGAGGGCTGCCAATGGCAACAAAATGTTGTTAAGAGCATGGCAAGTGATCTGCAAACAAATGTGGATAGGGAAATAACTTAAAATAACATAAAAAAATAAAACATTTAAATAAAATGCTGGAAAATTATTCAATTTAATGGATAAGATAGTGGGAAAATAAAATACTTGGAAATTAAAAAAATGTAAAAATTATAATCTTGACCTAGGAGGACGAGGTTCAAATGAAGTAGGAGGTTGAGGTGGCGGTGGATGTGGCGGTGTAGGTGGAAGCGGCGGTGGAGGAGGACGAGGTAGCCAACACTGGTTCAAAAATACAATGGCTGGGTAAGGCTAGTGGTGAATGATGTGTCGAATTCTGTCCCCCGTCGCATAGTGTCCGCCCTGTACTGCGCTTGCTCAGTACATAGGACAAGGGGATTTCGAAACTCTCCGAAGACGATGCGCGGTGACTCCAGGTTCAAGCCACATCATCTGAGGTTGAAGCCTAGCCAAGCGAGCCCGTGAGGGGCCCTGTTACTATGTGCTACCGTATGTCCACTTGGATGGTCGGGCTTGAACCTGCACTCACTGCGCAAGCGACGTTCATCTTTGGAGATTTTGTGAATCTCCTTGTCCTCCGTACTGCGCAAGCACTGCACCTGCACAGTAAGTGGCCGGACACTATCCGATAGCAAGACAGTTTTCATCAGAACACCGGTATATGTGTCTATTCTGCACAAGGTACGGCCAAGTCCTGTGGGATCCATGCCTGGTTCCTTTTAATGAATGTGAGCTTGTCCACATTGGCTCTGGACAGGCGGCTGCGATTGTCTGTGATAACACCCCCTGCCGTGCTAAATACACGTTCAGATAATACACTGGCGGCAGGGCAGGCCAGCACCTCCAAGGCGTAAAGGGCAAGCTCAGGCCATGTGCCCAATTTGGAGACCCAGAAGTTGAAGGGGGCAGACCCGTCATTCAGTACGTGTAGGCGTGTGCACACATACTGCTCTACCATGTTGGTGAAATGCTGCCTCCTGCTAAGACATTCCATCTCAGCTGGTGGTGCTGGTTGTTGTGGCGTGCTGACAAAGCTTTTCCACATTTCGGCCATGCTAACCCTGCCTTCCGTGGTGCCCCGGCTGCGTTGGCAACCTCTTTCTCCTCCTCTGCTTTCGCCTTGTGCTTCCACCGTACCCCCGCTGCCAAGTGGGAATGCCACCAGCAGAGCGTCTACCAGCGTGCGCTTGTACTCACGCATCTTACGATCACGATCCAGTGAGGTAATTAAGAATGGCACGTTGTCCTTGTAACGGGGATCCAGCAGGGTGGCCACCCAATAATCAGCACCAGTTAAAATGTGGGAAACTCGGCGGTCGTTGCAGAGACACTGCAGCATGTAATCGCTCATGTGTGCCAAGCTGTCCTCTGTGGGAGGTGTATCGTCTGTGTCCTCTGTATCCCCCCAGCCACGCACCAGTGATGGACATGAGCTGGTCTGGGTGCCACCCTGCTGTGAACATGGTTCCTCCTCCTCCATCTCCTCCTCATCCTCCACCTCGTCATCCTCCAGAACTGTGCCCTTGCTGCCGGACAATTGTGTACCTGGCGCTTGTTGGTGCAGGAACCCACCCTCGTAGCCACTTGTAAATGACTGCCCTGAAAGCCTTGGAAATGAACCCTCTTCCTCCTCCTCCTCCTCCTCCTCCTGTGCCACATCCTCTTCCATCATCGCCTGAAGAGTTTTTTCAAGGAGGCATAGAACTGGGATAGTAACGCTGAGAACGGCGTCATCGGCACTGGCCATGTTGGTGGAGTACTCGAAACAGCGCAACAAGGCACACAGGTCTCGCATGGAGGCCCAGTTATTGGCGGTGAAATGGTGCTGTTCCGCAGAGCGACTCACGCGTGCGTGCTGCAGCTGACACTCCACTATCGCCTGCTGCTGCTCGCACAGTCTGGCAAGCATGTGCAAGGTGGAGTTCCACCTTGTGGGCACATCACATATGAGACGGTGAGCGGGAAGGCCGAAGTTACGCTGCAGCGCTGACAGGCGAGCAGCAGCAGGGTGAGAACGCCGAAAGTGCGCACAGATGGCCCGCACTTTCTGCAGCAGCTCTGGCATATCGGGGTAATTCTTAAGGAACCTCTGGTCCACCAAGTTCAGGACATGCGCCAGGCAAGGGATGTGCGTCAAACCGCCTAGGCCCAGAGCTCCTACGAGATTTCGCCCATTATCGTACACCACCAGGCCGGGCTTGAGGCTCACTGCCACCAACCACTCATCAGTCTGTTGTTCCATGTCCCTCCACAACTCCTGCGCGGTGTGGGGTTTTTCCCCCAAACAGGAAAGTTTTAAAACTGCCTGCTGTCGTTTAGCCCTGGCTGTGCTGAAGTTGGTGGTGAAGGTGTTACGCTGACCGGATGAGGACGCAGTAGAGGATGAGGAAGCGGAGTAGGAGGAGTTAGCAACTGGAGGCAAACTGAAGTGCCCTGCAATCCTCGGTGGTGGAAGGACATGCGCCAAAGTGCTATCTGCCTCAGGCCCAGCCGCCACTACATTTACCCAGTGTGCTGTTAGGGAGATATAACGTCCCTGACCGTGCTTACAGGTCCACGCATCCGTAGTTAGGTGGACCTTGCCACAGATGGCGTTGCGCAGTGCACACCTGATTTTGTCCCCCACTTGGTTGTGCAGGTAAGGGATAGCTCATCTGGAAAAGTAGTGGCGGCTGGGCACGACGTACTGTGGGACAGCCAATGACATCAGCCTTTTAAAACTCTGCGTCTCCACCAGACGCAATGACAGCATTTCAAAGGCAAGGAATTTTGAAATGCTGGCATTCAGGGCCAGGGATCGCGGGTGGCTAGGGGGGTACTTCCTCTTCCGCTCCAGTGTTTGGGAAATAGAGAGCTGAACGCTTCCCTGGGACATTGTGGAGATGGTTGGTGACCCAGGTGGTAGTGTTGCTGGCAGATCCTCTGTTTGCGGGTTGGCAGGTGCCACTGTCACTACAGAGGTGGATGAAGAGGCTGAGACTGCAGCAGAAGAGGAAGCAGGAGGAGCCAGAGACCTTTCTTGGTTTTTGAGGTGTCTACTCCACTGCATCTCGTGCTTTGCACTTAGATGCCTGGTCATGCAGGCTGTGCTCAGGTTGAGAACGTTTATGCCTCGCTTCAAGCTCTGATTGCACAGTGTGCAAACCACTCGTGTCTTGTCATCAGCACATTGTCTGAAGAACTGCCACGCTAGGGAACTCCTTGGACCTGGCTTTGGTGTGCTCGGTCCCTTGCTGCGTTGGGAAGTAGGGATGGGCCCGGTGCTCGATGCGAACCCACGTTCGCATCGAGCACCGGGCGTTCGCTCGCTCGGCGAGCCCAGAACTATTTTGGCAGCTCGCATCACGTTCGTGTGATGCGAGCGGCCCCGCAATGCATTGCGGCCGGCGCGGCCGGCGCAGTGCATTGCTGGCTGATGATTGGCCAAGCATGCACTGTGACCCCGCATGCTTGGCCAATCACAGCCCCGGAAACTCGAAGAGCCATAATTGGCTACAGGCAGGACGCCTGTAGCCAATTACAGCTCAGGGGCTGTAGTACACGCCCCCCCCCCCCCTATAAAAGGCCGCCACGCCGTCTGCGCCGGTCACATGCTGTTCCGGCGCAGATAGAGCAGGCTAGATCTGTGACACTCTGCTGGATTTAGTTAGTTAGAGAGATTTACTTAGAGAGATTGAGTTAGATAGATTCATTCATTTAGATTGATTTAGAAAGAGGGGCTTGTAGTGTGTTCGTGGCAGGCAGGCAGAGCTCCTATATTTTGTTCCCAGAAGCACCTATAGGACTTGTAGTGTGTTCGTGGCAGGCAGGCAGAGCTCCTATATTTTGTTCCCAGAAGCACCTATAGGACTTGTAGTGTGTTCGTGGCAGGCAGGCAGAGCTCCTATATTTTGTTCCCAGAAGCACCTATAGGACTTGTAGTGTGTTCGTGGCAGGCAGGCAGAGCTCCTATATTTTGTTCCCAGAAGCACCTATAGGACTTGTAGTGTGTTCGTGGCAGGCAGGCAGAGCTCCTATATTTTGTCCCCAGAAGCACCTATAGGACTTGTAGTGTGTTCGTGGCAGGCAGGCAGAGCTCCTATATTTTGTTCCCAGAAGCACCTATAGGACTTGTAGTGTGTTCGTGGCAGGCAGGCAGAGCTCCTATATTTTGTTCCCAGAAGCACCTATAGGACTTGAAGTGTGTTAGTCCCATCACACAGACCTACATTTTCTTCCCAGAAGCACCTATAGGACTTGAAGTGTGTTAGTCCCATCACACAGAGATCATATATTTTGTTCCCAGAAGCACCTATAGGACTTGAAGTGTGTTAGTCCCATCACACAGACCTATATTTCCTTCCCAGAAGCACCTATAGGACTTGAAGTGTGTTAGTCCCATCACACAGAGATCATATATTTTGTTCCCAGAAGCACCTATAGGACTTGAAGTGTGTTAGTCCCATCACACAGACCTACATTTTCTTCCCAGAAGCACCTATAGGACTTGAAGTGTGTTAGTCCCATCACACAGAGATCATATATTTTGTTCCCAGAAGCACCTATAGGACTTGAAGTGTGTTAGTCCCATCACACAGACCTATATTTCCTTCCCAGAAGCACCTATAGGACTTGAAGTGTGTTAGTCCCATCACACAGAGATCATATATTTTGTTCCCAGAAGCACCTATAGGACTTGAAGTGTGTTAGTCCCATCACACAGACCTACATTTTCTTCCCAGAAGCACCTATAGGACTTGAAGTGTGTTAGTCCCATCACACAGAGATCATATATTTTGTTCCCAGAAGCACCTATAGGACTTGAAGTGTGTTAGTCCCATCACACAGAGATCATATATTTTGTTCCCAGAAGCACCTATAGGACTTGAAGTGTGTTAGTCCCATCACACAGAGATCATATATTTCGTTCCCAGAAGCACCTATAGGACTTGAAGTGTGTTAGTCCCATCACACAGAGATCATATATTTTGTTCACAGAAGCACCTATAGGACTTGAAGTGTGTTAGTCCCATCACACAGACCTACATTTTCTTCCCAGAAGCACCCATAGGACTTGAAGTGTGTTAGTCCCATCACACAGAGATCATATATTTTGTTCCCAGAAGCACCTATAGGACTTGAAGTGTGTTAGTCCCATCACACAGACCTATATTTCCTTCCCAGAAGCACCTATAGGACTTGAAGTGTGTTAGTCCCATCACACAGAGATCATATATTTTGTTCCCAGAAGCACCTATAGGACTTGAAGTGTGTTAGTCCCATCACACAGACCTACATTTTCTTCCCAGAAGCACCTATAGGACTTGAAGTGTGTTAGTCCCATCACACAGAGATCCTATATTTTGTTCCCAGAAGCACCTATAGGACTTGAAGTGTGTTAGTCCCATCACACAGAGATCATATATTTTGTTCACAGAAGCACCTATAGGACTTGAAGTGTGTTAGTCCCATCACACAGACCTACATTTTCTTCCCAGAAGCACCCATAGGACTTGAAGTGTGTTAGTCCCATCACACAGAGATCCTATATTTTGTTCCCAGAAGCACCTATAGGACTTGAAGTGTGTTAGTCCCATCACACAGAGATCATATATTTTGTTCCCAGAAGCACCTATAGGACTTGAAGTGTGTTAGTCCCATCACACAGACCTTTATTTCCTTCCCAGAAGCACCTATAGGACTTGAAGTGCGTTAGTCCCATCACACAGAGATCATATATTTTGTTCCCAGAAGCACCTATAGGACTTGAAGTGTGTTAGTCCCATCACACAGACCTATATTTCCTTCCCAGAAGCACCTATAGGACTTGAAGTGTGTTAGTCCCATCACACAGAGATCATATATTTTGTTCCCAGAAGCACCTATAGGACTTGAAGTGTGTTAGTCCCATCACACAGACCTACATTTTCTTCCCAGAAGCACCTATAGGACTTGAAGTGTGTTAGTCCCATCACACAGAGATCCTATATTTTGTTCCCAGAAGCACCTATAGGACTTGAAGTGTGTTAGTCCCATCACACAGAGATCATATATTTTGTTCCCAGAAGCACCTATAGGACTTGAAGTGTGTTAGTCCCATCACACAGAGATCATATATTTCGTTCCCAGAAGCACCTATAGGACTTGAAGTGTGTTAGTCCCATCACACAGAGATCATATATTTTGTTCACAGAAGCACCTATAGGACTTGAAGTGTGTTAGTCCCATCACACAGACCTACATTTTCTTCCCAGAAGCACCCATAGGACTTGAAGTGTGTTAGTCCCATCACACAGAGATCATATATTTTGTTCCCAGAAGCACCTATAGGACTTGAAGTGTGTTAGTCCCATCACACAGACCTATATTTCCTTCCCAGAAGCACCTATAGGACTTGAAGTGTGTTAGTCCCATCACACAGAGATCATATATTTTGTTCCCAGAAGCACCTATAGGACTTGAAGTGTGTTAGTCCCATCACACAGACCTACATTTTCTTCCCAGAAGCACCTATAGGACTTGAAGTGTGTTAGTCCCATCACACAGAGATCCTATATTTTGTTCCCAGAAGCACCTATAGGACTTGAAGTGTGTTAGTCCCATCACACAGAGATCATATATTTTGTTCACAGAAGCACCTATAGGACTTGAAGTGTGTTAGTCCCATCACACAGATCTACATTTTCTTCCCAGAAGCACCCATAGGACTTGAAGTGTGTTAGTCCCATCACACAGATCCTATATTTTGTTCCCAGAAGCACCTATAGGACTTGAAGTGTGTTAGTCCCATCACACAGAGATCATATATTTTGTTCCCAGAAGCACCTATAGGACTTGAAGTGTGTTAGTCCCATCACACAGACCTTTATTTCCTTCCCAGAAGCACCTATAGGACTTGAAGTGCGTTAGTCCCATCACACAGAGATCATATATTTTGTTCCCAGAAGCACCTATAGGACTTGAAGTGTGTTAGTCCCATCACACAGACCTATATTTCCTTCCCAGAAGCACCTATAGGACTTGAAGTGTGTTAGTCCCATCACACAGAGATCATATATTTTGTTCCCAGAAGCACCTATAGGACTTGAAGTGTGTTAGTCCCATCACACAGAGATCATATATTTTGTTCCCAGAAGCACCTATAGGACTTGAAGTGTGTTAGTCCCATCACACAGACCTACATTTTCTTCCCAGAAGCACCTATAGGACTTGAAGTGTGTTAGTCCCATCACACAGAGATCATATATTTTGTTCCCAGAGGCACCTATAGGACTTGAAGTGTGTTAGTCCCATCACACAGACCTATATTTTCTTCCCAGAAGCACCCATAGGACTTGAAGTGTGTTAGTCCCATCACACAGAGCTCCTCTATTTTCTTTGCAGAAGCACCCATAGGACTTCTAGTGTGTTAGTGGCATCACACAGAGCTCCTATATTTTCTTCTCAGCAGCACCCACAGGACTTCTAGTGTGTTAGTGGCATCACACAGAGCTCCTCTATTTTCTTTGCAGAAGCACCCATAGGACTTCTAGTGTGTTAGTGGCATCACACAGAGCTCCTATATTTTCTTCTCAGCAGCACCCACAGGACTTCTAGTGTGTTAGTGGCATCACACAGAGCTCCTCTATTTTCTTTGCAGAAGCACCCATAGGACTTCTAGTGTGTTAGTGGCATCACACAGAGCTCCTATATTTTCTTCTCAGCAGCACCCACAGGACTTCTAGTGTGTTAGTGGCATCACACAGAGCTCCTCTATTTTCTTTGCAGAAGCACCCATAGGACTTCTAGTGTGTTAGTGGCATCACACAGAGCTCCTATATTTTCTTCTCAGCAGCACCCACAGGACTTCTAGTGTGTTAGTGGCATCACACAGAGCTCCTCTATTTTCTTTGCAGAAGCACCCATAGGACTTCTAGTGTGTTAGTGGCATCACACAGAGCTCCTATATTTTCTTCTCAGCAGCACCCACAGGACTTCTAGTGTGTTAGTGGCATCACACAGAGCTCCTCTATTTTCTTTGCAGAAGCACCCACAGGACTTCTAGTGTGTTAGTGGCATCACACAGAGCTCCTCTATTTTCTTTGCAGAAGCACCCATAGGACTTCTAGTGTGTTAGTGGCATCACACAGAGCTCCTATATTTTCTTCCCAGAAGCACCCATAGGACTTGAAGTGTGTTAGTCCCATCACACAGAGCTCCTCTATTTTCTTTGCAGAAGCACCCACAGGACTTCTAGTGTGTTAGTGGCATCACACAGAGCTCCTCTATTTTCTTTGCAGAAGCACCCACAGGACTTCTAGTGTGTTAGTGGCATCACACAGAGCTCCTCTATTTTCTTTGCAGAAGCACCCATAGGACTTCTAGTGTGTTAGTGGCATCACACAGAGCTCCTATATTTTCTTCTCAGCAGCACCCACAGGACTTCTAGTGTGTTAGTGGCATCACACAGAGCTCCTCTATTTTCTTTGCAGAAGCACCCATAGGACTTCTAGTGTGTTAGTGGCATCACACAGAGCTCCTATATTTTCTTCTCAGCAGCACCCACAGGACTTCTAGTGTGTTAGTGGCATCACACAGAGCTCCTCTATTTTCTTTGCAGAAGCACCCACAGGACTTCTAGTGTGTTAGTGGCATCACACAGAGCTCCTCTATTTTCTTTGCAGAAGCACCCATAGGACTTCTAGTGTGTTAGTGGCATCACACAGAGCTCCTATATTTTCTTCTCAGCAGCACCCACAGGACTTCTAGTGTGTTAGTGGCATCACACAGAGCTCCTCTATTTTCTTTGCAGAAGCACCCATAGGACTTCTAGTGTGTTAGTGGCATCACACAGAGCTCCTATATTTTCTTCTCAGCAGCACCCACAGGACTTCTAGTGTGTTAGTGGCATCACACAGAGCTCCTCTATTTTCTTTGCAGAAGCACCCACAGGACTTCTAGTGTGTTAGTGGCATCACACAGAGCTCCTCTATTTTCTTTGCAGAAGCACCCATAGGACTTCTAGTGTGTTAGTGGCATCACACAGAGCTCCTATATTTTCTTCTCAGCAGCACCCACAGGACTTCTAGTGTGTTAGTGGCATCACACAGAGCTCCTCTATTTTCTTTGCAGAAGCACCCATAGGACTTCTAGTGTGTTAGTGGCATCACACAGAGCTCCTATATTTTCTTCTCAGCAGCACCCACAGGACTTCTAGTGTGTTAGTGGCATCACACAGAGCTCCTCTATTTTCTTTGCAGAAGCACCCATAGGACTTCTAGTGTGTTAGTGGCATCACACAGAGCTCCTATATTTTCTTCTCAGCAGCACCCACAGGACTTCTAGTGTGTTAGTGGCATCACACAGAGCTCCTCTATTTTCTTTGCAGAAGCACCCATAGGACTTCTAGTGTGTTAGTGGCATCACACAGAGCTCCTATATTTTCTTCTCAGCAGCACCCACAGGACTTCTAGTGTGTTAGTGGCATCACACAGAGCTCCTCTATTTTCTTTGCAGAAGCACCCACAGGACTTCTAGTGTGTTAGTGGCATCACACAGAGCTCCTCTATTTTCTTTGCAGAAGCACCCATAGGACTTCTAGTGTGTTAGTGGCATCACACAGAGCTCCTATATTTTCTTCTCAGCAGCACCCACAGGACTTCTAGTGTGTTAGTGGCATCACACAGAGCTCCTCTATTTTCTTTGCAGAAGCACCCACAGGACTTCTAGTGTGTTAGTGGCATCACACAGAGCTCCTCTATTTTCTTTGCAGAAGCACCCATAGGACTTCTAGTGTGTTAGTGGCATCACACAGAGCTCCTATATTTTCTTCTCAGCAGCACCCACAGGACTTCTAGTGTGTTAGTGGCATCACACAGAGCTCCTCTATTTTCTTTGCAGAAGCACCCACAGGACTTCTAGTGTGTTAGTGGCATCACACAGAGCTCCTCTATTTTCTTTGCAGAAGCACCCATAGGACTTCTAGTGTGTTAGTGGCATCACACAGAGCTCCTATATTTTCTTCTCAGCAGCACCCACAGGACTTCTAGTGTGTTAGTGGCATCACACAGAGCTCCTCTATTTTCTTTGCAGAAGCACCCATAGGACTTCTAGTGTGTTAGTGGCATCACACAGAGCTCCTATATATTCTTCTCAGCAGCACCCACAGGACTACCGACTACAATGGCTGGAAGACCGCCAAGGGGAGGCAGAGCGTGCAGAGCCAAGAACACAGGGCAGGCAGGCTCTGTTTCTAGTGGACGTGGCCGTGGACGTGGACGTGGTCGTGCATCGTCATCAGCACGTGGCCATGGGACACGCGCGTCTTTGTTTTCGGCAGCTGGACATGTGGAGCCGCATCATGCTGAAGGCTTGGTAGAATGGATGACCAAGCCCTCCTCATCCTCCTCATCCTCTCTCACCCAGGCTCAGGGTACTGACAGAGCATCATCAGCCACCCCTTCCCTAGACCCACCATGTCCTCCTGAGGAGTCCCCCGAACTCTTTGAGCACAGTGTTGGGTACATGCTCCAGGAGGATGCCCAACGATTCGAAGGCTCGGATGATGATACCCAGCTTGAGGAATCTGGCAGTACTGTTCCACCAGCTGCAGCTTACTGCCAGGTTTGCTCTAGTGGTGAAGAGGGAGGGGATGATGAGGTCACTGACTCCACGTGGGTGCCTGAAGGGAGAGAGGATGAGGAGGAGGACGAGGAGGAGGAGGAGGAGGATGCGGCGTCACATGTCCAACGAGGCAGGATGCCCCCTGGAGGCCAGGTAGAGGCCAGCACAGCAACTGTACAACACCGCAGAGCTCCGCCTGTGCAGGGCGCTGCCTCTGCACGTTATCAGAAAAGTTCTTTGGTGTGGGCCTTTTTTGAGACGAGTGCAGCAGATCGCACCACTGCTATTTGCAATATTTGTCTCAAGCGTATCTCGCGTGGCCAAAACATCAGCCGCTTGGGCACCACAAGCATGACCAGACATATGGCGACCTGCCATGCAGCTCGTTGGCAGGCACACATAAAAGACCCACACCAAAGAACTAAGCGGACCTCTCCTTCCTCCTCCTCAGCTGGGATCTCCATCCCCACTACACCTTCAGTCCTCTCTGAAAGCTGCTCTGAGAGGACTGAAGGTGTAGAATTAGGTGTGTCACAACCAAGTACTTGCAGTACACCGACGTCCGATTGCAGCAGGCAAATTTCCCTGCCCCAGCTGCTGGACCGTAGAAAGAAGTACACTCCCAGCCATCCACATGCCCAGCGGTTGAATGCTAGCCTGGCTAAATTGCTAGCACTTCAACTGCTGCCTTTTCAGTTGGTAGACTCGGCCCCCTTCCGTGAGTTTGTTCAATGTGCGGTTCCTCAGTGGCAGGTTCCCAAACGCCACTTTTTCTCACGGAAGGCGATTCCGTCTCTCTACCGGCATGTGGAGGGCAATGTCCATGCCTCGCTGGACAGGGCGGTCAGCGGTAAGGTGCATATTACCGCTGACTCATGGTCCAGCAGGCATGGACAGGGACGGTACCTTTCTTTCACGGCCCATTGGGTCACTCTATTGGCAGCTGGGAGGGATGCAGGACAAGGTGCAGTAGTGTTGGAGGTTGTTCCGCCACCACGCCTCCAAAACGCTACTACTGCTACTGGTTGTGACACACCTCTCTCCTCCACCCCCCTCCTCTTCTTCTTCCTCCAGTGCTCTGTCCTTGGAACCAGCGGTGCTCCGTAGGCGTACAAGGGGCTACGCAAGTACGCAGGCAAAAAGATGCCATGCCGTGCTTGCGCTGGTGTGTTTGGGGGACAGGAGCCACACTGGGCCAGAGGTTCTGGCAGCTCTGCAGGGGCAGGCCGAGAGGTGGTTGACGCCACGTCAGCTTAAGCCAGGAATGGTCGTTTCTGACAATGGCACCAACCTCCTCTCCGCCCTGCGACAGGGGCAGCTCACCCATGTGCCCTGCATGGCTCACGTCCTCAACCTGGTGGTGCAGCGGTTCTTGGGCAGGTTCCCAGGCTTACAGGATGTCCTGAGGCAGGCCAGGAAAGTCTGTGTGCATTTCCGCCGATCTTATAATGCCAGTGCTCGGCTGACTGAGCTGCAAAAGGAGCTGAACCTGCCCAAGAACCGCCTAATATGTGACATGCCCACCAGGTGGAACTCAACGTTGGCCATGCTGCAGCGACTGCACACGCAGCAGAGGGCCATCAATGAGTACCTTTGCGACTACGGCACCAGGACAGGGTCAGGGGAGCTTGTTTTTTTTTCCCCACGTCAGTGGAGCATGATCAGGGATGCATGCACTGTCCTCTCACCATTTGAGGAGGCCACGAGGATGGTGAGCAGTGACAGTGCATGCATCAGTGACACTGTCCCTCTTGTCCACCTGTTGGAGCATACGCTGCGTGGGATAATGGACAGGGCACTTGAGGCAGAACAGAGGCAGGAAGAGGAGGACTTCCTTGCCTCTCAAGGCCCCCTTTATCCGGACAGTGTTCCTTCTGTCCCACCCATCACACAGGAAGAGGATGAGGAGGAGGAGGAGGAGGAGGAGGAGGATTGTGTGAGCATGGAGGTGGAGCCTGGCACTCAGCATCAGCAGCAGCAGTCTTTTAGGGATGATGTACAGTCCCAACAAGCCAGTGGACTTGTACGTGGCTGGGAGGAGGTGGCTGGCGATCATGTCATCCTCAGTGACCCAGAAGACTCCGGACCGAATGCCTCAGCTAACCTACGCTGCATGGCCTCCCTGATCCTGCAAAGCCTGCGGAAGGATCCTCGTGTTCTTCGGATCAAGGAGAGGGACCATTACTGGCTGGCCACTCTCCTTGATCCGCGGTACAAGGGTAAGGTTGCGGACCTTATCTTGCCGTCGCAGAGGGAGCAGAGGATGAGACATCTCAGGGAGGCCTTGCAGAAAGGTCTGTGCAACGCGTTCCCAGAAACTGGGAGGCTACAAACTCCTGGTCCTGGGCGACGAGTTGCTGAGGCTTCGGTCAGTGGCAGAAGGAGTGGTGGGGAAGGTGGACGTCTGACCGATGCGTTCAGACAATTTTTTAGTCCGCAGCCCCAAGGTATGATCGGTTCCAGCAACCATCGCCAGCGTCTGATATACATGGTGCAGGAATACCTTGGGGCAAGGTCAGACTTGGACACCTTTCCCACCGAAAATCCTCTGGCTTACTGGGTCCTGAGGATGGATCACTGGCCAGAGCTTGCACAGTATGCAATTGAGCTACTGGCCTGTCCTGCCTCCAGCGTTCTTTCCGAACGCACATTCAGTGCTGCTGGAGGATTTGTGACTGATCATAGGGTGCGCCTGTCCACCGCCTCGGTTGATCGACTGACCTTCATCAAAATGAATCAGTCTTGGATCACCACCAGCTACCAGGCACCTGAGGCGGATATAACCGAATAATTTTTAATGTCACATCCCTTCAAGACTGCCTATGCTGATGCTGAGTGACTGTCCTCTTATGTTCACTGACTATCCTCTTCCTCCTCCTCAATGATCCATGCCACCACACCAGTGCCTAAGGCACAATTTTTCAGCCCCTGTTTAACAGGGGCGGGTACTTACAATTTTTTTAAAAAATGCTTCGCAACACATGTGACTGCTGTGCTCCAAGTACAGTATCTGTGAGGGGTTGCAGTGTTGTGGCACCAGCACCAGTGCCTAAGGCACAATTTTTCAGCCCCTGTTTAACAGGGGCGTGTACTTACAATTTTTTAAAAAAATGCTTCGCAACACGTGTGACTGCTGTGCTCCAAGTACAGTATCTGTGAGGGGTTGCAGTGTTGTGGCACCAGCACCAGTGCCTAAGGCACAATTTTTCAGCCCCTGTTTAACAGGGGCGGGTACTTACAATTTTTTAAAAATTGCTTCGCAACACGTGTGACTGCTGTGCTCCAAGTACAGTATCTGTGAGGGCCGGGTTGCAGTGTTGTGGCACCAGCACCAGTGCCTAAGGCACAATTTTTCAGCCCCTGTTTAACAGGGGCGTGTACTTACAATTTTTTAAAAAAATGCTTCGCAACACGTGTGACTGCTGTGCTCCAAGTACAGTCTCTGTGAGGGGTTGCAGTGTTGTGGCACCAGCACCAGTGCCTAAGGCACAATTTTTCAGCCCCTGTTTAACAGGGGCGGGTAATTACAAATCTTGATCTAATAGTTCACAGCAGGGCCCATTCCTGCGCCCACCAAGAGTAACTATGAGGGCCTGCAGTCTTGTGGCAACACCGTCCACCACCACCGCCAAATGCCCAATTTTTCTGCCCTGTTCATCAGGTGCTTGCAATTACAAATCTTGATCTAATAACTCACAGCAGGGCCCATTCCTGCGCCCACCAAGAGTAACTATGAGGGCCTACAGTCTTGTGGCAACACCGTCCACCACCACCGCCAAAGGCCCAATTTTTCTGCCCTGTTCATCAGGTGCTTGCAATTACAAATCTTGATCTAATAACTCACAGCAGGGCCCATTCCTGCGCCCACCAAGAGTAACTGTGAGAGCCTACAGTCTTGTGGCAACACCGTCCACCACCACCGCCAAAGGCCCAATTTTTCTGCCCTGTTCATCAGGTGCTTGCAATTACAAATCTTGATCTAATAACTCACAGCAGGGCCCATTCCTGCGCCCACCAAGAGTAACTGTGAGAGCCTACAGTCTTGTGGCAACACCGTCCACCACCACCGCCAAAGGCCCAATTTTTCTGCCCTGTTCATCAGGTGCTTGCAATTACAAATCTTGATCTAATAACTCACAGCAGGCCCCATTCCTGCGCCCACCAAGAGTAACTGTGAGAGCTTACAGTCTTGTGGCAAAACCGTCCACCACCACCACCACCACCACCCCCAATTTTTCTGCCCTGTTCAACAGGTGCATGCAATTACAAATCTTGATCTATTAACTCACAGCAGGGCCCATTCCTGTGCCCACCAGTCTTGTGGCTACACCAACATCTAATAGGGCAAATTTCTGCAGAGTATATACGCCAGGCCCCTACTTTCAAACATCCAACTTACAAACGACTCCTACTTGCAAATGGAAAGATAAAACAGGAAGTGAGAGGAAATCTACCCCTAGGAAGGGAAATTCTATCCTGTTAGATTTAATTTGGGAAAAAGGTATCTCCTCTCTACTGATACTTTATCACCAATCCTTGTTTCAATTAAAACCCCACTTTTTCCAAAAACATTTGTCATTGGGACGGAAAGTGAGGTGACATGTTCTGAACAGATGTGCAAAGACAGCAAATGTTACAGGGGTGATAACCCCTCCCTATGTTCTCCAAAAAGCTTAAAAATTGATTTTTTTGGGATGGAGCTACACTTCATAATGTACCTGTTCAGATTCTACTTAAGAACAAACCTAAAGCCGCAAGTGGTTTTAAATGGCTTCTTTTTTTCCTTTACAAATGTCATTAAACACGGGAAACACATGCCACTTCACAGGCAGACGTACTGTCTAGGGGACGGACGCTCCGCTTTTGCACCCTGCTCCCTCTTCTGCTGTGCTGGTGGCTCTGTGCGACCACCGCCTCGTACTGTCTAGGGGACGGACGCTACGCTTTTGCACCCTGCTCCCTCTTCTGCTGTGCTGGTGGCTCTGTGCGACCCCCGCATCTTCCTCCGAACCACAGTCACCTGCATGACGTTGATTCCATGTGGGGTCAAGGACCTCATCGTCCTCCACATCATCTTCCATCCAGTCTTCACCCCTGCCCTCCTTGTCGGTCTGCACAATGGCGAAAGCAGCAGCAGTTGGCACCTGTGTTTCGTCATCATCCGAGACGTGCTGCGATGGTCCTCCCATGTACTCATCATGAAACATAAGTGGTTGGGCATCGGTGCACACAATCTCTTCCACTTCTGGGGCAGGGCTAGGTGGATGGCCCTGGGAAACCCTGCTAACAGAGTCCTCAAAAAGCAGAAGAGACTGCTGCATGATTTGGGGCTCAGACTGATTGGCTGATTTGCAAGAGGGTGAGGTGAAAGACTGATGGACATCGGCTGCAGGTGCCAACTCTGAACTTTCATCAGGAGACTGGGTGGGAGACAATGTGAAGGAACCGGAGGCACTGTCAGCAACCCAATCTACTATCGCCTGTACTTGTCCTGGCCTCAACATTCGTACAGCCTCATTAGGCGCGCCAAAATACCGATGCAGGCTCTGTCGCCTACTGGCACCTGAGGAAGGTGTTTCACTAGTGCGTGTAGCTGGCACAGATCGACCACGTCCTCTCCCTGCAACAGGAGCGCCACCAGCAGCACCACGACCCGGGCCACGTCCCCTTTTTGATGATCTCCTCATATTTTCAAAATGTATGATCTCGCCCTAAATGGGTGTTTTTGTCTATAGCAGAATACACGTACAGTGTCTAAAGCGTTTATGAACACGCAGAAAATGCTATTGGGAAAAAAAAAAACACTGCAAAATTTAATTTTTTTTGCAATGTTTTTCCAATATCAGAATACACGGATAGTGTCTAAAGCGTTTATGAAAACGCAGAAAATGCTATTGGGAAAAAAAACGCAAAATATATATTTTTTGCAATGTTTTTCCAATAAGAAACAAACACAGCAAAATTAAATTTTTTTGCAATGTTTTTCCAATATCAGAATACACGGATAGTGTCTAAAGTGTTTAGGAAAAACGCAGAAAATGCTATTGGGAAAAAAAAACACTGCAAAATTTAATTTCCTGGTGCCTCCATGGCAGCATACATGTGATAGAGCTCCGCCTCTACTCCGCCTTCAGGACTAGTGAATAGCATAAATTAAAGGGCATAGCCCCTCCCCCAACATTCTCCTTTTTTTCCTCATACCTCTTGACTGGTGAAGTGTAGCAGTATGTCCATACCTCTGCAGTCGGCAGCGTCCACCGGGTTAAGCCTCGCCGTGCGCAGTCCCTGTTCTTGGGCCGCTATTAGCGCTGATAAGACTGGGAACCCCTTCTGAGGATCTTTTGGGGTCTTGCAGAGTTTCCTCATAGGAACGCAGTCTGCTGAATTTCCAGAAAAACGAATGCTGGTGATGACGGCGGGAGGATCAGATTCTCTTCCTTCTTGGTCAGGTTAGGTTTTCTTTTTGCTTCCATGTCTGCACTGTTTTTGAGCCCTGGTGGTTAAAGTATATAGGTTTAAAAAAATAAATAAAAATGTCCCTTTAAGACATTTATTCCTGGTCTGCACATGTGCAGAACGGGCATTTCCTTGCTATTTCTGATGTTTTTTCTCTAGCTTTTTGTATTACCCTTCAGGGTTCTCACTCTCTTGCTGTGGCCTTGGTTTTGTTTCTTTTTTTTTTGCCAGCAATAGGGTAGGTCCTTTTAATTAAGCTGCTCTCCCTTTTTAGCTTTAAAATGTTGGCTCTAAATTGGACTCAGGGCTGCTCTGCATATCAGGTGTATGCCCTGCAGTCCAAATTACTTCAGCATTACAGGTATGTGTGGAGCTGGCCATGCACCATGCAATTTTCTTGTTCAATTTCCATTAGGTTTGCCTTCAACTGTGTGGTACAGGGGCCTGCCTGATTGCATGCAAATTGGGGGTGATTAGATTTGACCACATATTGTATGGTTTTGGTAGATCTGAGGGAGATCTATAGACGGGGGTTGTGTAGTGTATGGCCAGCCTTATACTTTTATCTCACTCCTATTGCGTTGACTTCGTTTAAAAATTTGGTGTGCAAATAGACTCCATTTCTTTTTGCTTTCTTACTTCGCCTTCCTACAGCTGATCCTCCTGCCCATTATTTACCATGAGCCATTCGTCACAAAGCCAAGATCCTCTCATATCCAATAGGTATGTGGACCACCTGTACGTGAGTATTTAAAAAAAAAAAAAAAAAAGAGTGCGCCACTGACAAACTTTGTTTGTTTCAGCCCTGTTCCTTCAAAGCGGTCCAGAAAGTCCTCAAGGCGCTATGACAATGACGATAGTCCTGAGCGGAGGTCACACTCTTCTCACCATAAATCTTCTAGAAGATCAGGATCTCATAGACGTCGTCATTCGCTTTCGCCTCCACCGCAGGCGTCAAGGAAAAAAATGCTGGGCCTGTGGCGCGGTTCCACTCCCTGATAAGTTCGTCTGCAAAGACTGTCTCAGGGACTATGCAGCTAACTGGGAATTAGAAGGCCAACAGGTGGTTGACCTACTCAAACCATGAAAGACTCTTTCTGAACTGACGGCCATGATTGCCGCTCACCCAGTTTCACAAGCTGCTCAGGTGTTGGATTTGGACCCCGACATTCCGGGCCCATCAGCTGTTATTACTCCTTTGCCTCCATCAGGAAAAACAGCTAAACAAATCCCACCAGTAGATTCATCCGAGGAGTCCTCAGATGATACTGAACCATCTGGTTTCAATTTCTCCCTGGTTCAACCCTTTTGTACAAGCGGTGAGGAGCCTGGGAAGACCCGGAAGAGCCTCCTAAAAAAATCAAAATCAAAAACCTATTTCTCATTCCTCAAGAGAAAGATCTTCTTCACATTGATGGGGGAGATCAGGGAGATCATAGAGGATGAGTGGAACAAAACTGATAAAGATTTATCTAGCACGTTTATCCAAACTGTATGCACTGGCAGATTCGGATACTCAGTCCTTAAGTTCAATGACTGTGGTTGATGCGGCTGTAGTGCGTCTGGCAAAAAATGTAACGTTGCCAATGGAGGATTCAATGTCTTCAAGGTTCCCCTAGATAGATGTATTGATCTAGACCTCAAAAGGAGCTATCTAGAAGCTTGCAGACCAGCCATTGCGCTGACAACCGTTTCCAATGCCATCAGGTATTGGACGGAAAATGTTGAGACAGCCCTGCACCAAGACGTTCCCAAAGATGACATAATCAAAGCTCTGGAGGAGCTTAAGTTGGCGGCGGATTTTGTGGGAGAAGCTGCAGTTGACACAATCTGGTGTTCAGCCAATTCAATGCTGCAACTCTGTTATGGCAAAGCGGGCCTTATGGCTAAAGCCTTGGACAGCCGATCTAGCATCAAAGCAGAATTGGTGCAAGATTCCCTTTGATGGAAAATCTTTGTTTGGCGAGAAACTCGACAAAGTAATCTCAGAGTAACAGGGGGCAAATCTGGCTTACTTCCTCAGGACAGGAAGGTCCGGAGAACAAAGGCCTATTTATCACGATTCCAGAAATCAAATTCTAGAGACTTCAGGCAGTCTCGCCCCTTTAGGGACAACAAGAAATCGTGGAGAGGCACCCAGACTTCTTTTTTGGGAGCCAGAAAGAACAAGTCCCTCACTGCTCCCCAGGAGGGGACAAAGTCCTTTTGACGTCAGCGGGCGGAGAAGCCCCCAGTGAGAGCCCGGTTAAAAAACTTTTTCCTCACCTGGGCCTCCAAATGTCAAGACCCATGGGTCCTATCAACGATCCGGTACGGTCACTTCTGGACTTTCTCTCAGCAGCCTCCTCACACGTCCTTCAAAGAGACACAGTTATCAGCCTCCCCACAGAAGGCACTGGCCTTAAACCAATTTTTTGGAGTCCCTGCAGCGTCAAGGGGCAGCAATACCTGTCCCCCCATCGGAGCGATTTACAGGTTTTTATTCCACCCTTTTCCTGGTACAGAAAAAAACAGGCGACTTGAGACCTGTAATAGATCTGAAAAAGCTAAATCAATACATCCATCTCGAAAGCTTCAAGATGGAGTCACTCCAAACGATCATCCAAACCATACAACCAGGAGATTGATTAATCTCGATAAACTTGCAGGATGCGTACCTCCACATCCCTATTCTACCATCCTTCCAAAAATACTTAAGGTTCGCAGTGGGTCATGTCCACCTGCAATTTCAAGCTCTGCCCTTCGGGCTGTGCACCTTCCCTCGGGTGTTCACAAAAGTGTTGATATCTGTCTTGGCCCCTCTGAGAGAGAGGGGGTTAAGAATTTATCACTACCTGGACGATATCCTCTTGCTGTCAAAAAAACCTGAGCCAGCTTATAGTCCACAGGGAGATTCTTCTCCAGTCGTGGTCGGAGTTCGGGTGGCTGGTGAACCATCGGAAGAGCCAATTAGTTCCAACACAGCAGACGGTTTACTTAGGAGCAATGTTCGATACGCTCCTAGGCACAGTCTCTTTACCCCAGATGAAGATGGAGGGCATCATTCAGAAGGTATCCAAGGTCATACAGAGATCCCATCTATCAGCCTTGCAGTGTCTGAGCCTTATTGGCACGATGTCCTCGTGCATACCTCTAGTCCCATGGTCTCACTAGCATCTGAGACACTTCCAGACGGGATTCTTAATACAATGGAATCGGCAACATCTGTCTCAGACAATCTGTTTAACAACGCTAATGAGCAGGAGTCTACACTGGTGGATGAATCCAGAGAATCTCTCCCGGTTCTATCATTTGGGTTCCCACTCATGGACCACAATTACGTCAGATGCGAGTGGCCAGGGGTGGGGTGCCCATTGCAGAGAATTCAGGAAATGTGGTCCTTTCCCACCAGAGGGATAGTGTCCAACGTCCTAGAAATGAGGGCAGCATTTCTAGCCTTAACCTCTTTTGCATCTCAGGTCAAGGGACAGAGAGTACTTCTATGTTTGGACACCAAGGCGGCGGTCTCGTACCTTCAGAAACAAGGGGGCACCCACAGCAATACACTTCTGAGGGAAGTGGAACCTGTAATGCTCTGGGCAGAGAGGAACCTGGTAGACCTCAGGGCAATGTATCTCCCAGGCAAGATGAACACAGGGGCAGATGTCTTATCAAGGAGGTTTGGGGACAACGAGTGGTCTCTACATCCCCATGTGTTCAACCAAATCTCCAATCTATGGCAGACCCCACTGGTGGATCTTTTTGCTACGCAGGAGAATTGCAAAATCAGGAGATTCTTCTCTCGCCTTTCACATCCACAGGTGGAAGTAGTAGATGCGCTATCTTGTCCTTGGACCTTCAAGACAGGTTACACCTCTCCTCCTCACCCACTAATTTCGAGGTTTCTCCTCAGACTCCTGAACGAACCAGTCCAAGTGCTAGCAGTACTACCCTATTGGTCGAAGAGACCGTGGTTTCCACTAGCCATGCACCTCAGTGTGGATCCACCGATCAGAATTCCTCCCTTTCTGCAGTTGTTGACCCAGGGCAGGCTGGACCATCCAGACCCACAGAAGCTGGATCTTTGTGTATGGAAGTTGAAAGGAGGAGGTTTGAATCGTTAGGCTGTTCCCAAGAGGTCATATCCACCCTGTTGAAAGCTAGGAAGCGTACAACCAACACAATCTATGCAAGAATTTGGGACAAGTTCTTATCCTATGCCCCAGGAAAAGGATTTGATCCTATCTCTCTTTCCACTGCTGATGTTCTGAGTTTTCTGCAAACTGGTCTCGATTTGGGGCTCAGCCAGAGTTCCCTCAAGGTACAAGTTTCCGCAATTTCTGCAGCAACTAACACCAGGGGGGCAGAAGACCCTCTAGTGGTTACGTTCCTCAGGGGAGTATTGAAGATGTGTCCCCAATCCAGACGCTCTTTTCCAAAGTGGGATCCTCCTCTAATATTGGAAGTCCTATCCACTCATCCGTTTGTACCGGTTGAAGAGGTCTCAATTTGGAACTTGACTTTAAAAACAACTTTTCTGTTGGCTATTACATCCGACAGGAGGATTTTGGAAATCCACTCCCTGGGCATTGGGGATGATCACATATCCCTTTTTTCCAGATAGGGTAGAACTTCGCCCTCTCAGAGGTTTTACACCCAAGGTCACCTCAACGGCAAACCTATCAGAACCATGGGCGTTACCAGTTTTCATGGACTCAGAATCAAACTCTTGTCATGAGTTAGACATATCCAAAGTTCTCAGGGCCTACTTGGAAGCCACAGCAAGTTTAAGGAACTCTGAAAGATTATTCATCATCCCATGGGGTAAGAATAGAGGAAAGGAAGCTTCTACCAGAACCTTGGCATTCTGGGTTGTCAAGCTAATCCAGAAAGTTTACAGGGTGAGGAACTTGGATCCTTCGGCTCAGGTGAATGCTCCTTCAACAAGAGCAGTATCGGCATCTTGGGCAGCGAGGGCAAATGTTTCTCTTGAAACATTAGGCTTGGTCTTCCCGACACACGTTCCTCAAACATTATCGTATTGATCCCGGGGCTCTTACAACCGTAGAGTTCGGGAGAAAAGCGCTTCATGCTGCTATGTCTGCGTTTGATTAAAGTTTATTTTTTGTTAAAGCATTAAACCCACCCATGTGAGCTAGTTATTTATCACATGTATGCTGCCATGGAGGCACCAGGAAAACGGAAAATTGTATCATACTTACCGTAATTTTCCTTTCCTGGTGCCAATACATGGCAGCATAAACTCCCACCCTCGGTATTCTATATTACGAAGGACGTTGGGGGAGGGGCTATGCCCTTTAATTTATGCTATTCACTAGTCCTGAAGGCGGAGTAGAGGCGGAGCTCTATCACATGTATGCTGCCATGGATTGGCACCAGGAAAGGAAAATTACGGTAAGTATGATACAATTTTCTCTGCCTCTTTCTTTTCCTTAATAAAGAAACTCCCTACTCTACTCTAGCTATGTAGATCGCTCACTGATCTAACTAATTTGAAGAAAATTAAAGGAATGTGGACTGAGTGACTGACTGACTTTATCACACTAACTCCTAAAATCCTCTCTCTTAGCAGCACAGGAACCTGTCTATAGCAGAATGATGCTGTGTGCTGTGTGTCTGGACTATATATAGAGGCAGGGTCACATGCTGCACTGCCTAATCACAGCCATGCCATTAGTAGGCATGGCTGTGATGGCTTCTAAGGACACACTAGTGAAACTAGCGTCGATTGGCTGCCCTGCAGCTTGTAAAAGGCGCCAATACATCGCCGAACACCGGACCCGAACTTACAGCCAATAGTTCGGGTTTGGGTTCGGGCCCCGGACACACAAAAGTCCGGTACGGACCCGAACTTTACAGTTCAGGTTCACTCAACCCTAGTCACAAATAGAAAAAAGTATAGGTTCCCAATTCAAAAAAATACATTTTGTCTGGAGTTGGTCTTTTAAAAGCAACATAAAGTCACTTTTTACTCTACTGTAAAGGGCACAGTATATATATATATATATATATATATATATACACACACACACACACACACACACACACACACATACTGTTGCATACAGAAACACACCTGCACAGTACAAGTACAAACCCACACATTAGCAAATATAGACTTGTTTTTTCCTGTCTCAAATCTTACCAACATTGAAACTCTCTAAATTTAAATATGCACCCTTGAGCAGTATATGAGGTAAAACTGCAAAATCAAATTAAAGTAAATAAACCATTACATTAGCATTAAATAACGTTTACTTTGATATAACCAAATCCTTTTACACATCATTTAAACATCTCATAACAGCAAATTAATCATTAAATACACCATTAAAACATGTTGCATAACATAAATTAATTTGCTAATAACATTAAGTATCAATGTGTGCTTCATCTCATCTCTTAGGGGGAAAGTTGTGAGCAGTATGGAAAATGTAATTATTCACTTGCTTTTTCCTGATCATTCTTATATTTTAATAAAATTGAGAATCTGAATGCATATCTATTTGGCTCGTTGAGTTATCGCTTCTAATACTGTCACAGTTGTTTTGGAGAAATAGCATAAACGATTCATAAAACTTCAGTACCAGCAGATTTGTATTGCAAGTATACAGGATATCTTCCTTTAAAAACTGGTAAAAGTCTAAGTTAATGACCAACTTTATAACTAACCCTGATCTTTATGTACAGTAGGTGCCCGCGATATTGTGTTAATCTCACCGCTTTTATCTGCGAGATTGACACCCTGCAAGCCCCGTCGCGGGAGCCAGCGCTAAGCTGGCTCGCATCGGGAAAGGAAAAATTTGTTTTTTCCTTTCCAATGAGTGACAAGCATTGCTGACATTGAGGCCGGGTTCACACTGGTGCGGGGATCTGACTTGGATCCCGCCAATACCAGGCACTGTGTTTGGTATGAATCATGAGGGGGAACACCACGCCAAATAAAAAAATAAAAAACAGCATGGGTTCCCCCTCCAAGAGCATACCAGGCCCTTAGGTCTCGAACGGATTTTAAGGGTAACCCCCTACGCCGAAAAAATGGCGTGGGGGTCCCCCCAAAATCCATACCAGACCCTTTTCTGAGCATGCAGCCCAGCCGGTCAGGAAAGGGGGTGGGGAAAAGCGAGCGCCCCCCCTCCTGAACCACACCAGGCTGAATGTTCTCAACATGGGGGGTGGGTGCTTTGGGGAAGGGGGGTGCCCTGCGGCCCCCCCACCCTAAAGCATCTTGTCCCCATGTTGATGAGGACAAGGGCCTCTTCCGACAACCCTGGACATTGGTTGTTGGGGTCTGCGAGCGGGGGCTTATCGGAATATGGGAGCCCCCTTTAATAAGGGGGCCCCCCGATCCCAGCCCCCCACCCTATGTGAATGAGTATGGGGTACATCGTACCCCTACCCATTGACCTGGGGAAAAGAGTCAATAAAAAAAAAACACACTAGACAGGTTTTTAAAGTAACTTATTAGGCAGCTCCGGTGGTCTTCTTCCGACTTCGGGGGGTCTCTTCCGACTCCTTCATGCTCTCTGGCCTCTTCTCTGCTCTCTTCGGTTCTTCTCCGCTCTCTCCGGCCTCTTCTCCCGCTCTCCGACCTCTTCTCCCTCTCTCCGGTTCCGGGGCATGCTGGGACTGTGACGTCATAAGAGGCGGGGTCACCGAGTGACATCACCCGGTGACCACGCCCCATGCCTAAATAAGTCACCTCGCACATGGCATTTCAGCGGGAGAGAGCATCATGTCAACATCGGAAGAAGAGAGAAGAGGAAAGAAGGATGGAGGAGACCGGTCTACTGCTAGTAAAAGAGCTGGAAGAAGATAGTGGAGGAGCCCAGAAGAAGAACCGGAGAGCAGGAGAAGAGGCCAGAGAGTGGGAGAAGAAGCCGGAGAGAGTGGAGAAGAACCGGAGAGAGCAGAGAAGAACCGGAGAGAGCGGAGAAGAACCGGAGAGAGCAGAGAGGAGGCCGGAGAGCGCAAAGGAGTCAGAAGAGACCACTGGAGCTGCCTAATAAATTACTTTAAAAACCTGTCTAGTGTGTTTTTTTATTGACTCTTTTCCCCAGGTAAATGGGTAGAGGTACGATGTACCCCATACTCATTCACATAGGGTGGGGGGGCTGGAAACCCCTTATTAAAGGGTGCTACCGGATTCCGGTAAGCCCCCACCCACAGACCCCGACAGCCAACGGCCAGGTTTGTCGGGAAGAGGCCCTTGTCCTCATCAACATGGGGACAAGGTGCTTTGAGGTGGGGGGGGCGACGGACGCCCCCTTCCCCAAAGCACCACCCCCCCATATTGAGGGCATGTGGCCTGGTATGGTTCAGGAGGGGAAAAAATATACAAAAAGAAGGGGGGCGCCTCTGAATATGTGTAAAAGAATTCAATTTTATTAAGCAACAATAACCACTCACGTAGAGGTATATGAAGTCCCATTCAGGTCCTGCAGGGAAGTAGGAAATGGCTGCAAGTCCTTAGCACATCCACTTCACTCTTCTTCCAGCTTTTCAGTCACAAAAGTGTAGATGTGGCAGAGCATAGTGGGGAGAAGAGTTTCCAGAAGTCCATCTGCAGGTTCCTAGGGTAGTCCAGTCTGTGAGAAGGGCATAATAGAGCCCATATAGCAGAGCAGGGGTTCCGATGGTAGGGTTCTGGGTGAGGAGGAGGCGTCAATGTCGGGACAGCGCCGGGGGGTCACTCAGGGGGCCGTCAGTCTCGCCAGGGAGATGTTTAGGGACACGGCCGTGTGCTGCGGTGGCGAGAACGAGGCTTGGAGAGCAAACAGGTGGCGTCGCCCGGCTGTGACGTCACCGGTATGCGATGCGTTTTGGGATAGGCTAGCCACTGTAGGGGGGAGTGGCCGCATTCCTTTCTCAAGCATAGTGATGCAGGGAGCTGGGGGCAGTATATATAGATAGATGGGAGGGAGAGGGGGCGTGATCAGAACGGAATGATGAGGCAGAATGTCAATCACTGGAGCTATATACAGAATTTACAGCCATATGGTGGAACGAGGCATAGTATAAAATAGAGAGAAAGACATAATATATATTTACTATAACTGGGCACTAAAAGGATACTAAAGCACATTATTAAAAAGGGTAATAATCATTAATAATGGTTAACATCATATAAGAGACATAGTATGCAATAATAGATAAATGGATTAAAATCAATGGCACATTAAATATATATAGAAAGAGATTAAATCCATATATAAACAAAGGGAATTAGAATAGGACTAATGGGTGTATGTTATTAAAAACACATCAACAAATATATATAAAAATAAAAAAATAAATAAAAAAATATATATATAAAAAAAATCAATAAAAAAATCATATATATATATATTAAATATATCCATGTATACATATATACTCATGTTAAGAAGTTCATAAATAGACCCTTTTTAAACATGTATTGGGAGTGTTATAAATTAAGTTATTTTAAAATAATTTAATTTATTCCATATTAAAAGAGAGATGAAGATAGTAATATGTAATAAAGTATATTAAAGGTATACATATATATATATATATATATATAAAAATATATATATGTAAGATATATACTAACGTATTTTAATCAAAAACCAGACATATTTAAGGGGTGGGGGAAGGGGGGGGAAGGAGAGATTGGGAACGAAAAGGGGTAGGTGGAAAGAAAGGGGAGGACAAGGTAATGGGAAATAAGGTATATTTAAATAATAGGAAAGGGGGGGGGGGTTGTTTTTTGGGGGGAACAGCACACTAATATTAATGTTGATAAACAAATCATCTATAAAGACAGAGCTACTAAAATTCATGATACTTACTATGGAGATGCACGAGCCCGCCACCCCCATAAAATGTGAATATATATATATATATATGTACATATATATTGAACGAAACCTGCGATAAAAAATTAATTAGTAAAGATCTATATATAGAGGGTTATTAAAATCATATCATCTAATATAGTGTTAATTTTATCTATATAATGAAAATTAAAAAAATAAGGCCAGATTGTAGAACGGTAGCAGTTTCTATCACTTCATAGCAATTTTACGGTGGCAGTATTAAGGCCAGATTATAGAACAGTAGCAATTTCTATGCCTTCATTGAGGCCGCCAGGCGAGAGAACGTCTAAAGTATAGATCCAGAAAGTTTCTCTGGCGCAAAGTCTCTTAAAGCGCTCGGCTTCTGTCATGGAATTTGGAATTTGTTCAATAATCCAAACCTGGAGGCCATTAGTGGATTTATCATGATGTTGGGCAAAGTGTCGGGGGACACTATGCATATCTTTACCTCCCTCAATGAGACGCCGGTGTTGGCCAAACCGCTGTCTCAGAGGGCAAATAGTTCGTCCAACGTAAACTAGATCGCACGGACAGGAGATGCCATAAACCACGAAATCTGAGGAGCAATTGTAAAAGTGCTCAATGGGGTAAGTTTTACCTTTACACTTAAAAGATTTTTTACCATGATGGACAAAGGAGCAAGTCTTGCAGCGTGTTTTTTTGCATTGAAACATACCCGTTAAGGGTATGAGGGTATTTGTGTTGACGGTGGTCTGCATAGTTTGGAGTTTACTAGGTGCAATTTTATTTTTTAGGTTGGGTGCCTTTCGGTATGTGATTTTAGCGGTTGGTGGAAGAATGTTTTTAAGCAGGGGATCTTGTTGGAGGATGTTCCAATGTTTATTTAGAATGTTTTCCATTTTTCTGTATTGATAATTAAAAGTAGTTAAAAATCTCAAAGAATGGTCTGTATTATCTCTCACTTTTTTAGCAGGCTTGCCCTTGGAATACAGAGCGCAAGCTTCATCAACAAGCTCAGATGGGTAGTCTTTGTCCGCAAATTTTTTCTTTAGGGGTATACTCAGTTTATCATAGTCAGCATCAAGGGTACAATTCTGTCGGAGACGACAGAACTGTCCTTTGGGGATATTTTTTGTCCATTTTGGGTAATGGCAGCTCTTATAGTGCAAAAAGGAATTGCCTGCTGTGGGTTTTGTGTAATTTGTGGCAATGATGTTCTCGTTGGTATGACTTAACTCTAAATCGAGGAAGGCCAGGCTAATGGGGTCAGAGGCATGTGTGAATGATAAACCATAAGGGTTGGAATTACAATGTTCAACAAAAAGAGAAATCAAATCGGGGGTACCGTCCCAAATGACGATTAAATCGTCAATATAGCGACCATAAAATATAATATTGGCAGAGTAGGGGTTATTTAGCGTAATGTAATTTTTCTCCCAATAGCCCATAGCAAGGTTGGCATAGGAGGGAGCAAAATTAGCTCCCATGGCTGTCCCTTGTGTCTGCAGATAAAAGTCACCATTAAAATTAAAATAATTGTGTGTAAGACAAAAGTTAGTAGCTTCTAGAATAAAAGCAGCTTGACGCGGATTAATAAGAGGGTCTTGTGCTAGAAAATACTCTAGCGCTAATAGGCCAAAAGTGTGTGGTATAGATGTATATAACGAGTTCACATCTAAAGACAGCCACCTATATGAGGATTCCCATGTGTAGGGGGTCAGGAGTTCTAGGAGATGGGTGCCATCTCTGATGTATGATGGCAGCTGTTGGACAATGGCTTGCAAAAATTGATCGATATACTGACTAAAACAAGTGGTAACGCTATCCATAGCGGCCACAATGGGTCTACCAGGAGGATTGGTTAAATTTTTATGAACTTTAGGTAGATGGTAAAAGTATGGCACTTGGTAAAAACTTTTTTTAAAAAATGAGGCTTCTGTTTTATTAATTACCTTTCGGTCTAGGGCTGATTTTATTAAAACATTGGCCTCTGTAGAGAAATCAATAGTGGGGTCCCTATTTAATTTTTTATATGTGGTAGTGTCAGAAAGGAGTCTGTATGCTTCTGTGATATAGTCCGCCTTGTCTTGCAGAACTATTCCACCTCCTTTGTCAGCTGTTTTAATGACAATGTCTGTCTTGTTAATCAGAACGTCAAGGGCTCGGGTTTCAGATAGGGATAAATTAAGTTGGCGAAAAGGGACAGTGGAGGATTTTTGACAAAGTTTTAAAAAATCAGCGTAAACGACTCTGTAAAAGCTTTCAAGATAAGGGCCTTTTGATTGGGCTGGATAAAAAATGGATTTTGGTTTAAGGGATGAATGAATGATGGGTGGTGACGTGGCCAGATGTTGTGTAAAGAGACTTAGAGTCTCATCTTCGCTAGTGAGAGATTCCAGAATATCGATGATGTCCCCATCATATTCGAAGAAGTCTGGGGGTGGGGGGCCAGGGGGTGGTGTTATATCAGTGGTCGGTTTGTTTTGTTTGGCATAGAAGAACCTTTTTAGTGTCAGATTACGTATATATCTATTAAGGTCTTTGAATAGGAGGAAGGGGTTGGGCTTATTCACAGGTGCAAAGTTTAATCCTCTGCTTAGTAAACTGCTGTCAGCAGCAGAGAGTTTAAAAGTGGAGAGGTTGAAGATTTTTACAGTTTGCGGGATTTCTGAAAAATCTTCAACCTCTCCACCTTATAAACATAAACTCTCTGCTGCTGACAGCAGTTTTACTAAGCAGACTATCGAATACCTCACACCTATCCCTCTAATCGCTAATATATCCACTGAGATACCCGACATGGGCAACACCCCCCCTTTACCTGCCCAACCCCTTCCTCCTATTCAAAGACCTTAACAGCAAACTGTAAAAATCTTCAACCTCTCCACTTTTAAACTCTCTGCTGCTGACAGCAGTTTATTAAAAGGTTCTTTCTGAATAAGCCCAACCCCTTCCTTCTATTCAAAGACCTCAATAGATATATACGTAACCTGACACTGAAAAGGTTCTTTTATGCCAAACAGAATAAACCGACCACTGATATAACCCTATCCCCTGGCCTCCCACCCCCAGACTTTTTCGAATATGATGGGGACATCATCGATATTCTGGAATCTCTCACTAGCGAAGATGAGACTCTAAGTCTCTTTACACAACATCTGGCCACGTCACCACCCATCATTCATTCATCCCTTAAACCGAAATCCATTTTTTACCCAGCCCAATCAAAAGGCCCTTATCTTGAAAGCTTTTACAGAGTCGTTTACGCTGATTTTTTAAAACTTTGTCAAAAATCCTCCACTGTCCCTTTTCGCCAACTAAATTTATCCCTATCTGAAACCCGAGCCCTAGACGTCCTGATTAATAAGACAGACATCGTCATAAAATCAGCTGACAAAGGAGGTGGAATAGTTCTGCAAGACAAGGCGGACTATATCACAGAAGCATACAGACTCCTTTCTGACACTACCACATATAAAAAATTAAATAGGGACCCCACTATTGATTTCTCTACAGAGGCCAATGTTTTAATAAAATCAGCCCTAGACCGAAAGGTAATTAATAAAACAGAAGCCTCATTTTTTAAAAAAAAGTTTTTACCAAGTGCCATACTTTTACCATCTACCTAAAGTTCATAAAAATTTAACCAATCCTCCTGGTAGACCCATTGTGGCCGCTATGGATAGCGTTACCACTTGTTTTAGTCAGTATATCGATCAATTTTTGCAAGCCATTGTCCAACAGCTGCCATCATACATCAGAGATGGCACCCATCTCCTAGAACTCCTGACCCCCTACACATGGGAATCCTCATATAGGTGGCTGTCTTTAGATGTGAACTCGTTATATACATCTATACCACACACTTTTGGCCTATTAGCGCTAGAGTATTTTCTAGCACAAGACCCTCTTATTAATCCGCGTCAAGCTGCTTTTATTCTAGAAGCTACTAACTTTTGTCTTACACACAATTATTTTAATTTTAATGGTGACTTTTATCTGCAGACACAAGGGACAGCCATGGGAGCTAATTTTGCTCCCTCCTATGCCAACCTTGCCATGGGCTATTGGGAGAAAAATTACATTACGCTAAATAACCCTTACTCTGCCAACATTATATTTTATGGTCGCTATATTGACGATTTAATCGTCATTTGGGACGGTACCCCCGATTTGATTTCTCTTTTTGTTGAACATTGTAATTCCAACCCTTATGGTTTATCATTCACACATGCCTCTGACCCCATTAGCCTGGCCTTCCTCGATTTAGAGTTAAGTCATACCAACGAGAACATCATTGCCAAAAATTACACAAAACCCACAGCAGGCAATTCCTTTTTGCACTATAAGAGCTGTCATTACCCAAAATGGACAAAAAATATTCCCAAAGGACAGTTCTGTCGTCTCCGACAGAATTGTACCCTTGATGCTGACTATGATAAACTGAGTATACCCCTAAAGAAGAAATTTGCAGACAAAGACTACCCATCTGAGCTTGTTGATGAAGCTTGCGCTCTGTATTCCAAGGGCAAGCCTGCTAAAAAAGTGAGAGATAATACAGACCATTCTTTGAGATTTTTAACTACTTTTAATTCTCAATACAGAAAAATGGAAAACATTCTAAATAAACATTGGAACATTCTCCAACAGGATCCCCTGCTTAAAAACATTCTTCCACCAACCGCTAAAATCACATACCGAAAGGCACCCAACCTAAAAAATAAAATTGCACCTAGTAAACTCCAAACTATGCAGACCACCATCAACACAAATACCCTCATACCCTTAACGGGTATGTTTCAATGCAAAAAAACACGCTGCAAGACTTGCTCCTTTGTCCATCATGGTAAAAAATCTTTTAAGTGTAAAGGTAAAACTTACCCCATTGAGCATTTTTACAATTGCTCCTCAGATTTCGTGGTTTATGGCATCTCCTGTCCGTGCGATCTAGTTTACGTTGGATGAACTATTTGCCATCTGAGACAGCGGTTTGATCAACACCGGCGTCTCATTGAGGGAGGTAAAGATATGCATAGTGTCCCCCGACACTTTGCCCTACACCATGATAAATCCACTAATGGCCTCCAGGTTTGGATCATTGAACAAATTCCAAATTCCATGACAGAAGCCGAGCGCTTTAAGAGACTATGCGCCAGAGAAACTTTCTGGATCTATACTTTAGACGTTCTCTCGCCTGGCGGCCTCAATGAAGGCATAGAAATTGCTACTGTTCTATAATCTGGCCTTATACTGCCACCGTAAAATTGCTATGAAGTGATAGAAACTGCTACCGTTATATATATATTTTTTTATATTTTCATATAGTAGATGATATGACAACTCGATTGCTTTTTTACAATTTTAATAACCCTCTATATATAGATCTTTACTAATTAATTTTTTATCGCAGGTTTCGTTCAATATATATGTACATATATATATATATATAAATTCACATTTTATGGGGGTGGCGGGCTCGTGCATCTCCATAGTAAGTATCAGGAATTTTAGAAGCTCTGTTTTTATAGATGATTTGTTTATCAACATTAATATTAGTGTGCTGTTCCCCCCAAAAAACAACCCCCCCCCCCTTTCCTATTATTTAAATATACCTTATTTCCCATTACCTTGTCCTCCCCTTTCTTTCCACCTACCCCTTTTCGTTCCCAATCTCTCCTTCCCCCCCCCCCCACCCCATAAATATGTCTGGTTTTTGATTAAAATACGTTAGTATATATATTACATATATATATGCTTTTATATTATATATATATATATATATACTTTTAATATACTTTATTACATATCACTATCTTCATCTTTCTTTTAATATGGAATAAATTAAATTATTTTAATATAATTTAATTTATAACACTCCCAATACATGTTTAAAAAGGGTCTATTTATGAACTTCTTAACATGAGTATATATGTATACATGGATATATTTAATATATATATATATGATTTTTTTATTATTTTTTTATATATATATTTTTTAATTTATTTATATTTATTTTTATATATATTTGTTGATGTGTTTTTAATAACATACACCCATTAGTCCTATTTTTCCCCTTTGTTTATATATGGATCTAATCTCCTTCTCTATATATATTTAATGTGCCATTGATTTTATTCCATTTATTTATTATTGTATACTATGTCGTTTATATGATGTTAACCATTATTACTGATTATTACCCTTTTTAATAATGTGCTTTAATATCCTTTTAGTGCCCAGTTATAGTAAATATATATTATGTCTTTCTTCCTTGCACTATGCCTCGTTCCACCATATGGCTGTAAATTCTGTATATAGCTCCAGTGATTAACATTGTGCCTCATTATTCCGTTCTGATCACGCCCCCTCTCCCTCCCATCTATCTATATATACTGCCCCCAGCTCCCTGCATCACTATGCTTGAGAAAGGAATGCGGCCACTCCCCCCTACAGTGGCTAGCCTATCCCGAAACGCGTCGCATACCGGTGACGTCACAGCCGGGCGACGCCGCCTGTTTGCTCTCCAAGCCTCGTTTTCGCCACCACAGCACACGGCCGTGTCCCTAAACATCTCCCTGGCGAGACTGACGGCCCCCTGAGTGACCCCCCGACGCTGTCCCGACATTGACGCCTCCTCCTCACCCAGAACCCTACCATCGGAACCCCTGCTCTGCTATATGGGCTCTATTATGCCCTTCTTACAGACTGGACTACCCTAGGAACCTGCAGATGGACTTCTGGAAACTCTTCTCCCCACTATGCTCTGCCACATCTACACTTTTGTGACTTAAAAGCTGGAAGAAGAGTGAAGTGGATGTGCCAAAGACTTGCAGCCTTTCCCACTTCCCTGCAGGACCTGAATGGGACTTCATATACCTCCATGTGAGTGGTTATTGTTGTTTAATAAAATTGAATTCTTTTACACATATTCAGAGGCGCCCCCCTTCTCTTTGTATATTTTTAGCTCACTGGAACCCGCTCTCTGGTTCTCCTGGGAGGCTGCCCTGACTGGCCAAACGATACCCATCTAGAGTATATATATATGCCAATACATATATTATAACCTTCTTTGGACTATTTGGTGATCATGTAAAAGGTATATACATTTGTGCTGAAGCGCCTTTTTTACTTGTATTTGGTTCAGGAGGGGGGCACTCGCTTGTCCCCACCCCCTTTCCTGACCGGCCAGGCTTCGTGCTTGGATAAGGGTCTGGTATGGATTTTGGGGGGACCCCCACGCCATTTTTTCGGTGTAGGGGGTTCACCTTAAAATCTGTACCAGACCTAAGGGCCTGGTTTTCCCCTGAAGGCATGCAGGTTTTATTATTAGAGAGGCGACATTGTCGCTTATTTCTCGCACTCGCTGCTATAAGAAAATGTGACATTTTCCTATTGCAGCCAGCGCCAGATGTACAGTACCCTGTCCTTGAGAACCAGCGTGACTTGATTGCTCTGGAAACACAATATCGGCGGCAGGTACTGTATCAACTAACTTATGTCTTGAACTAATTCCAAATGTATAAGTAAAGATAATCCTAGATAAGTTGGAGAGAGATTAGAACACCTGTTGGGCTTTTTATTGCTATCTGGGTTCCCATTAGGGAGATTCACCCTCTCTCTATTTTCCTGTTTACAGTTATAACTTATGCCCCGTACACGCAGTCGGACATTCCGACCACAAAAAACATCAGATTTTTTCAGACGAATTTTGGCCGAAACTTGTCTTGCATACACACAGTCACACAAAGTTGTCGGAAAATCCGATCGTTTGGAACGAGGTGAAGTGCAAAACGTATGACAGAACTATGTAGAGGCCAGTAGCCAATAGCTTTAGTCTCCAAATTTTTTCTGAGCATGCATGGCACTATGTTTGTCGGAATTCTCTACACGTGCTCGAAAAAAGTCCTATCGGATTTTGTTGTCGGAAAATTTTAGATTCTGCTCTCAAACTTTTTCTGTCAGAAATTTTGACGGAAAATGTCCGAGCCAACACACGATCGTGTTCTCCGACAACATAATCGGATCTGACTTTTTCCGTCGGAATGTCCGACCGCGTGTACGGGGCATAACTCTGGAGGGATTTACTCTCACTTCCTGTTTTGGCTTTGGGACAGGAAGCAAAGGGAAATCTCTCTAATGCAGTGGTTCTCAACTCTAGTCCTCAGGACCCACCAACAGGCCAGATTTTAAGTATCACCTTGGGGAGATGCAGACTAGAATACTGCAATCACTGAGCAGCAAATTATATCACCTGTGATGTATTTCTCGTTCAATAATTTTATTTTCAAAAACAGAAACAGAAACATTACATAAACAGAAAAAGAAAGAAACAGTAAGATACATGACACATATTAATATTCATACATGGGATATCTTGAATACAGTAATACTTATACGAAGCATGAGTACCATACACTCTAAAATGTAACGTATATTCTATAACAGGAGAACACTATGGAAAAACAAAAAAGAAAAGAAAAAGCCTATGCGATCGTCACATGGGGCTACGTGGCTAATCCCTGGCTCACTACTTGGGGCAGTATCAGCATACCTCCAGACTACCTTACCACCCCAGTTGGGTGCTAGCTGTGGCAAGGTAGGGGCAATGGAAAATGTAGGTTTTCAAGTACCAAGGTAGTGGTGAGAGATTATAAGCTAAGATTATTTACTAAGAGGGATATATATAGAGCCGATATCGAGAATAGGAGAAAAATGTAACTATTCGAGGTAGGATCACAACCTAATAGTCACAGCGTTCTATTACCATTGGTTATAAAACCTGAAAGACTTATCATGCTAGATGTAGTAGATTACAATTATGAGGATAGGGTAGGAGGAACCCATATATGATCTATATAACCTTGAAAGAGGTTCAGGAGAATAGAGAAAGAGAGTAGAGAAAGGAGCAGAGGAGGAAAGAAGAGAAGGGAAGAGGAGAAAGAGGGGAGTCTCTCCAGGTGGTGAATAACTTAATAAAAATGCTAATGAAGCTAAACATTAAGTAAACAAGTGTGTTATTGAGGTAACAGTAGTGACTGGTCAAAGTCAGGGGGCAGGAAATATTTAACCCATGGTTGCCAAATCTGTTTGAATTTAATAATATTGTTATCTTCTATAGCCGACATTTTTGCAAAAGTCAGAGCTCTATTCATTCTGTGTTTGGCTTCTGCTGCTATTAGGGTTTTGGACTTCCAGGCCTTAGCTATAGTTTGTTTAGCAGCAGTACTCAATTGGAGGAATAGTTTGAATTGAGTATGGGTTAGCGAAGGAGGTTTCAAGTTGAGAAGGGCCATAGCTGGGTCAGGAGGGATAAAACATTCCAACGCCTTGGAAGCCATGGCGAAAATGTTTTCCCAGAACTCTTGAACCACTGGACATTGCCACCATATGTGAAATTGAGTACCAGGGGATGAGCAGCCTCTGAAACAGTTGATAGGATATGTCGGAATAAATTTAGCGATTCTGGCAGGTACCATGTACCATCTTGCCAAGACTTTGAAGTTGGTTTCCACAGCTAGGCTGTTTGGAGAAGAGCTTTTAGTAGCTAACCATATACTGGACCAGTCATTAGTGTCTAGGACCTTATTCATATCTGAAGCCCATTTCTCCGTATAGGAGGGCAATATATCGTTAGGCAGACAAGTAAGTTGATGATATAACATGGAAATTACACCTCTAATATGCGGATCGCATTTGCATATGCGTTCAAATTGTGAGATTTGATTAAGCGGCGTACCAGCTTTAAGAAGAGGAGTAAAGAAATTTTTGATTTGTAGATATCTGAAGATTTCTGATCTTGGGAGCCCGTGGGCATCACAGAGTTCTGAGAAATCTAGTATATTGGAGCTATTGCATAACTGATGAAACCTGGTTAAATTACAATTGGACCAGGCGGAAAATGACTTTGGAAATTTCCAAGCTGGGTAAAAAGCCGGATTCCCAAGGAAAGAAAGAAGAGGATTATGTGGAGACTGAAGGTTGGATGGCCCACCAAATTTATCCCAGACAGATAATGAATGCTTTGTTATAGGATTGGAGATATGTGATCTATCTGTGGGTTGAATCCACAGTATATTGGCAACAGAAATGGGGTCACATTCTACCGATTCAATTGCCACCCAAAGAGGTGGTTCATCAGCTGAGTGATATTTCGTAAGAAGTGAGAGTTGTGCAGCCGAATAATAGGTAGCAAAATTTGGTAAGCCAAGTCCACCCCTCAATCTACTAAGATATAGTGTAGTTATTGGAATCCTTGGTTTGATTTTTCCCCAGATGAAGGCCAAGACTCTGCGTTGTAATATCCTAAAAAAATATGCAGGTATTGGGACAGGTAAAACTCTAAACAAATATAAAAACTTTGGTAGAATCGTCATTTTTATTGCATTAATTCGTCCCAACCAAGATAGCGGCAAGGAAGACCATTGTTTCATTTGGTTAGTAACTAGTTTCAATAAGGGTAGATAGTTAACCTTAAATAAATCCTTGAGTGAAGATGTGAGTTGAACGCCCAAATAGGGTAGTTGAGAGGGGACCCAATGGAATGGTAATATAGATTGAAGGTGTGAGAGGTCAGTTTGTTCCAGTGAGATATTAAGCACATTTGATTTTGTGGGGTTAACTCTAAGTCCAGAAATTGTAGCGAATTTATCCAAAACTTTCAGCAAGTTAGGAGCAGAAATATGTGGATGAGATAAAAAAATGAGGATGTCGTCAGCGAAGAGACATAATTTATGTTGATAACCTCCCAGTTCAATACCTTTAATGTCCGAGTTTATCCTAATTAATTGTGCCAATGGTTCGATGAGAAGGGCAAAAAGTAAGGGAGATAGGGGACAGCCCTGCCTAGTACCCCTGCAGATGTTCATCATTGCTGATTTATATCCAGCATATTTAATATATGCTTTTGGGTTATCATATAATGAGGAGATCCATTTTAGAAAATGATTCCCAAATCCCCATTTTTGAAGCATGTAACTCATATATGGCCAGGAAACTGAGTCAAACGCCTTTCTAATATCAAGGGATAAAAGGCATGAAGGAATACGTCTAGTTTTAGCTGCGTGCATGAGAAGGAGAGCGCGTCTGATGTTGTCACCTGCTTGTCTTTTTGGCATGAAACCCGTTTGGTCACGATGTATTAGTTGTCCTATGACGTTATTGAGGCGAGTAGCTAAGATTTTGGCTAATAATTTAATGTCGATGTTGAGTAAGGATATTGGACGATAGTTAGACCAGGAGGTTGTGTCAGAATGAGGTTTGGGAATCATTACTATGATGGAGCTGAGCGTTTCTGTACGAAAGGAATGATTTTCGAGGATAGAATTAAAGGCCTTGGACAATATAGGTGCTAAAATATGTGAATATTGTTTGTAATAAAGTGCCGAAAACCCGTCAGGACCTGGTCTCTTATTGAGTTTTAAATATTTTATAGCAGACTGAACTTCTGGGGTAGTTATGGGGCACTCAAGGGTATCTCTCTGGGTCTGGTCTAAATTGGGAAGAGTAATATTAGAAAACATGGAATCTGCTTTTGATGGATCAAAGTCATTGTTAGGGGAATATATTTTAGATAAGTTGGAGTGAAATACTTCCAGTATTTTTACCGGGTTACTGGTATATCCATCACGAGAAATTTTCAATCTATAGGAGGACTGTACATTTTGCGTCGTCTTTAAGCAGCGCGCTAATGGAGTATCAGGTTTATTGGCCTTGAGATAGTGAATATGTTGGCGTTTACGTAATATTTTATCTGCAGAATCCGTTAAAAAAAGGTCTAGGTCAAGTCGTGCTTTATCTAGTTTTGTGTGATTGGCGACCGTCGGTGAAGATTGAAAATTTGAATGGCATGTGTTGAAAGCATTATCCAATTTCGTAAACATAAGTTTACGCTCCTTTTTAAGTGTTGATGTTAAGCGCATAAAGTGTCCCCGAATAACAGGTTTATGAGCCTCCCATAATGTTACGGATGAAACATCATCCGTATCATTGGAGGAGAGGTATTCAGAGAGCGCTTGTTCAATCAATAATTTATGTGATGGGTGAGTTAGTAGCGAATCATTAATGTTCCAGGTATTATCATGAGATCTGGGAATTGTCGATGCAATAGTGGATAAAACTGCACAATGGTCAGTCCACGGCATTGGGATTATTTTAGAGGTAACTATTTCTGGTAACATACTAGATGGGACAAGGATATGATCGATACGGGAGAAAGACTTGTGTGGATATGAATAATGTGTATAGCGTCTACTGGTAGGGTTTAGTTCTCTCCAAGTATCCACTAATTTATGTGCTGTAAGCAATGTCTGTAGAGAGTGTTTGTTTGTGCTTGAGTTAGGGGTAGGTGGAGACTTGTCTAAAAAGGGGAATTCCGTAGCATTAGAGTCACCGCAAAGAATTAACATACCGAATTTATGCTTGTCAATAATTTGGAGGAGGTGAGACAAAAAAGCTAATGGTCTTTTATTGGGGGCATAGTAAGAAACAATCGTAATAGGGGCATCAGAGAGGTAGCCAGTGACCAATACATATCTGCCTTCGGGGTCGTTAAGTTGTGACACGAGTGTAAATGGGGTGTTGCGGTGGAAACCTATGAGGGTGCCCCGCTGTTTGACAGAAGCTGAGGAAACATAGAATTGTGGATAAGTTGATGATAGGAATTTGGGGTAGGCCTTATCCATAAAGTGAGTTTCTTGCAAGCAAATAATATTGGCTCTTCGAGCATGGAAAGTTCGTAAAGCTTTTGAGCGTTTATGGGGGATATTAAACCCTTGTACATTCAAAGATAACACATTTATAGGGGCCATAACTGCATAACATTAGATATTATGATAATAGAAATAAGACTTACTTCTAGGTTCATGTTCACCACCTGAAGAGAGGAAAGAGTAAAGGAAACGACAAAAGGAAAGATAAAGCACAAAGATAGAAAGTAAGAAAAAAATAAAAAACAATAATCGACCCTGTTATGGTAATATATTGGCACTAGAAGTAGATAATAGAGCAGGGTATGGGAGCGTCTACGGAGCATATATGTAATGCTCCGGGAGGTTCCAAGGCCATCATCAGGGACCCGCATGATCTGGACGGGTATCTGAAGATGGTACAGGGGGCACAAGAAGTTCCAGAGGGGAGAACAGCACCGGAGGACCACGGGGGATAGGAGAACATTCTAATAAAGGGATCCCTATAATTAAGGACCCGCATGTAAAAAATAGCATATAAACAATTCTATATGTATATTAGTACAATTGTTAATGAGAGTTTGCTGAAGAAAAATGAGGAGAAAAATAAATAAATACATTTTTATATTCAAAAAGGGAGACCATAAAAGAAAGATGCCTGTATAACGGTCAATTATTAGTAGAGGTTTGGTGATAAAGGGAGGAAGAAAATGGTTAGGGGTTATTATTAGGATTCAGAGTTTTGTTAGAAACGTGCTGAAGAAAAGAGAAACAGTCTAAACAAGGAGTTTCCTTGTGGAACTAGGAAGGTAGGTGGAAATGAGATTCCAATTTTCAACCAGCAAATATTGCTGGGAGTAGATAGAATCAGGGCGGACTAATTTAGAGTATCAGTCCATAGAGTCTTCGTTGGAGGGGGTTGGGTTTTCAAACCGACCCCGTTTATGTATATGTTGACGCGAAGATGAAGGGGTTCCTGCAGAGGTCATTGTGGTTTTATTCTGAGGAAATCTGGATGCTGAGCGTCTGCGGGTATGGTCATTGGATGTGGATCTGTCAGCAATGCCCATTTCGATCAATGCAGATTGCAGGTCATCAGGTGTTCTACAAACATATTTTGTTTCCAGGAATGTAAAGCGTAAAGAGAATGGGAATCCCCAATGATAGGCAATATGGTGTTGTTGCAGTATTTGCAATTGGGGTTTGAGTGCCCGCCGTTTGGCTACCGTGAGAGGAGATATGTCAGCAAAAAGCTGATATGTATGGCCCTGGAATTGCAGGGATTCCTTATCCCTAGTAGCCGCCAATAGCTGTTCTTTGGTTCTATAATAATGGAATTTAGCAATTATGTCTCTAGGGGGGCCATTTGTTTTGCGGGGGGCTAAAGCCCTGTGTACTCTATCTAGTTCCAATCTTTCAACCGGTATGCCGGGCTGTAATTCCTGAAATAGCGCCGTGATGGTGGCTTGGAGATCTAGGACTGTTTCGGGGATTCCTCTAATTCTTAAGTTCGATCTTCTATCCCTGTTTTCCTGGTCTTCTAAACGCGACTGTAATAAAAGATTTTCTTCCTTAAGATGCTCAAGCTCTGAGGTATTTTGCTGCGTATAGCTATCTAGGTCATCTACTCTTGTTTCTAGTTCAGCTGTTCTATGGCCCAATTCTCTGATTTCCTTTGTCAGTTTCTCAGTTATACTATCAGAAGTTTTCTTTAAGGCTTTATGTAGCATTTTTTCAAATTTTTTAAACATGACTTCTGCATATTCATGCTGAGCTGGCTCAGCATCTGAATCAGAATCAGTTAATTCAAGTGTAGCCTGAGGGGCCATAGAGACTTTAATTTTAGCTTTAGGGCCCCTCAGGACCATTGTTATATCACCTGGGGTCCTAGTGCGGCTTTTGCTGTTATTTTGTGCCGTTCGCGGCACCGCTGGGACCCGTAGTCCTCCGGTCCTGTTCACCCTCGGAGCGGAGCGCTAAGACGAGACAACCGCCCGCTCAGGCATCCGCGCATGCGCCCACCTGTGATGTATTTCAGTTATCTTGTAAACCTGGCCTGTTAGTGGGTCCTGAGGACAGGAGTTGAGAACCACTGCTCTGATGGGGCACAGATCATAAGACTGACAGGGGTTATAAGTCTCCCTTACTCTATACAAAATTAAAAAAACAAAAAAAAGTTTTGCCTAAATGGTTTCTTTAATCCTCACCATAACTCAAAGCCTAACCTGAATTCTTAATCCAACCCATAATCCTAGCTATCGGCATAACCTCTAACTCTAAACTTGACTATAATGTTCAGTCCATTTCAGATACATTCAAAATAACAAAATAATCCAAGAGATTCAATGGTTTGACACTTTTCCATGAAAGTGGTTGGTGGAAGTTTGCCTTCTGTTTGGTCAATTTTGTAATCCAAAACTCATTAAACTTGACTGAAAATTGGCCAACATAACTCTCAAATAACTTTCACATCCTTTTTTTTTTTTTTTAAACCAAAACAATGTTATTATATATAGGAAACAATTTTAATTTATATTTGAGAAAATAGTTGCATTTGTATTTGGCAATGATAGACAGCTGTTTAGTACAATGTGGTTGCATTTCTGCATATAGCATCTGAAAAGTTAGATTTACATTTCACCAACAATGAAATGTTCTAAATTAAATGCACACACTTGAGCAGTACAAACCTATTGAAAAATATAAACATTTTGTATTAAACATATTGTCATACAAAAGGGCAATTAAAGCTTAACTCAATCCAATTATTTTTGAAGAGAGAGAAGAGAAGAGTTTGAACTTTACTAAAGTTGAATTTGCTGTCTGTGTTCCTTTTATGGAGATGTCCCCTTGCTTTCTGTCTTTTTACACCTATCATACATTAACACTAATGCCGCGTACACACCAGCGGATTTTCCGTCGGAAAAATCTTGGATGGTTTTTCCGACGCAATTCCGCTCAAGCTTGGCTTGCATAAACACGGTCACACAAAAGTTCACTGAACTTTCGACCGTCACGAACGCGGTGACGTACAACACTAAGATGAGCCGAGAAAATGAAGTCAATGCTTCCGAGCATGCGTCGAATTGTTTCCTAGCATGTGTAGGAATTTTGCGCGTTGGAATTGGTACAGACAATCGGAACCTTTCCGATTTCCTCCAGCAAAAGTCTGATGGAGCATACACACGGTCGCATTTTATATCTGACTTATATATATTATATTATATATGACTTTTTCTGGCGGAATTTCCGATCGTGTGTATGTGGCATTAGAGTTTTATTTAAAAGGCAGAGAATGCGATCTGCACAAACATTCACTGGAGGAGAATCAATCACTCCCATTTAAAACACATGCACTTGGACTAAGCCCTGGGGGGGGGGGGGGTTCCAGAGCTTGGCCTGGACAGAGCTGAGGCTGCTTTTACTGTAATGACTGTGGGGTCTTGTTGGTGTTGTGATGGGGTGGGGGTTTTCCTCTCTCCTACATGCATTTGGATGTTCTGTACCAGAGAATGTATGTGAAATTCTCCTTTCCTTTTCTGTGTTATATTTAGGGTTTTCTGGGTCAGAAAGTGAGACAGAATCTTCCCAGTGGGACACCAACAGTACTAAAAAACAAATTGATCTTTTAACCCTTTCTGATGAAAAATAGGTTTTCATTTCAACCAACAGGGACTCATGCAGCATTAAAAAAACAGAGGAAAGGTTTGAGCCCTTCCACTTTCCAAACCTAAAAAATTTTACTTTTTTTTTTTTTTTCAATATGTTTTCATTGAGCTTTTGTATGTTTTACAAAACAAAGTAAAAATAGCAAGATTAAATGGTAGGGATAAGAGACATTATGAAAAAGGCCACACATCATATAAGGAAGGTACAATACATCATGAGGACAGTACAAAATATATTTACAGTGTGCGGATTTTTTTTTTAAAATATGGTATAATATGTGTGCGCACAGACAGAAAAGGGTAAATAGAACATTGTTAAATATAACAAACAACTCAGAACAAAGGCATTGCGGCATCACTGAGAAGCAAAGGGGGGAAAAGGAGGAAGAGGGGGAGAGGATAGGAGGGAATACCTACAAGGACATACTAGACTGAATGGTGTTAAGGCTTACTTAACCAGGAGATCCAGGGATTATAGATTTTGGCAAAAATAGGGTATTTGTCTTTCTGAATGGCTAGGAACTTTTCATTAGTAAAATTAGTCTTTACTATCTCCATAGTTTCTGTAGGACTAGGTGCTGTTTGGTGTTTCCAGTATCTAGTTATTGTTACCCTAGCAGCCCAAAAAATATGGGACACAACAGTGTGGTAGTGAGGAGGGTATAATTCTGTCCCCAGGTTTAACAGGACCAGTGCTAGAGAAGGTGGGCAAATAATACCAGTTACTTCAGCTATAATTTGGAAGATTTTTCTTACAGTAGCTACCTATGTGTTTGCAGTACCATAGGATGTGTATTAGGCCACCAGAGTTGAGACTGTGATGTGTTAAACCTAGAAAACCGATAGGGCGTGTAGTATCAGCATAGGGTTATCCTGGTCATAAGTTCCCAATGGTTAATACAATTAAAATCTCTATGTATAGTTGAGAAACCTTGTGCCACTGTTGAAGAGAGAAATGCTCTATTAAATCTGATTCCCATTGGAGAAAATTTTTAACATTTTGACTGGAGGTGGGCTTCAACTTTTAGCAAATTATTAGGAACTCTGACGCTTGAATGTAATAGCTTATGGTTTGACCTGAGAATGATCGGCCCTGGAGGCAGACAGTCTGAATTCAGAGCTAATCATTCCAAGCTATTCACTGCAAGCTGCATGATCTGTCAGCCTTCGTTTTCAGTGGGCCTTCCCACCCATAGCTAATCATAGGGAACCACCCCTGGAACTCCCGCATCTAATCACAAATGGCTCAGTTCACAAGTGTGAATAGGGCATAAATTGGCAGCAAGTGAAATTTCTTTTCTTTTTTTTTTAAAGGCACACAGACCCCTTCCAAGGTCTGCTTCTCCTTTTCCGGCAATTTAAAACCATTTTCCCTTTGTAAATGTCAACGCTTTATAGAAAAAAAACTCTGCTCCCAGCAAGTAACCCTTTTCCTATTAGCCCAGAAAATGGTTAATTTTGACTTGATAAATTCAGTTCTCCTTAATTTCAATGAGGTTTGGGTTTGGCATCTGAACTTTTTTAAATTTTGCCGAACCCTGCTTTAACTGAATGACCCAACTATGGAACCTGTGGAGGAAATATAACAACTGGGTCACCCAGAAGCACTGTGGAACTTAAAGTATATGTAAACACAAGAACAAAAATGTAACATGTTGCAGTTAACCAGTCCTTGGATATGACAGCTGCATTAACCACTTACCGACTGCCTCATGTATGGGTACAGCAGCAGAGCACCTCTCCTGGGCTGGATCATGTATCAAGTACGTGATTCAGCACTTTGGGGTTGGTGACTATTCACAGCACAAGCCGACCAGCGCAATATGAGATAATGGTTATTTCATCATCTAGGAGCAGGCCTGTTAGCAAGATATATAACGCCATTCGGGATCCTTGATCTCTTTGTGTAGGGTAAAGGGAGTAGTGCGATGAAATGCAATCAAGACACCTCTTTGTTTAGTAGAGGCCGAAGCCATATAGACCTGAGGGTATTGATGACTAAAAAATTTTGGGGAGGACTGTAAGGAAAAATGCATTTCCTGCAAGCAAATAACATGGGCAGAGAGTGTAGAGTATGAATGAAAAGCTTTAGTTCTTTTGGGAGGGGAATTGAGACTTTGGACATTATGGGTGATCACATTCAATGACATCATTGACTAGTATGTAAGAAAGTATAAGATCTTAAGTTGTTTACCTAGGAATGAGGAAGAGTTTTTCTAGGGGGAGGGGGAGAAAGTAAATAGGGAGTCTAAATTTGAGGGGAGAGATATATGTAGATTGGTAATATGGATATTATCAGGTATAAAGGCAGGAAAAGAGAAGTTTTATTTGGGTAAGTAGGTATATTGCTCCTAAGTGGAGCTAGTATCCAGAGAGTGATTAAAAGTCACCAGTCTATGGATACAGTGTGTCCAAAGAGTATCCGATCAATAAGATCGGCTATTCGAGGACTAAGTAGGAGGTGCAGTGAACTGTCTCCGGGACAAAGACAGCCTCTTTTAAAAAGTATTTAGTAAATATAAAATTAACGATTCACTATTTAAAGAGGAAAAAAAAAATACAAACAAATAAAAAAAAAATAAAACCTTATCAATTAGATTTATTTGTAAACCGGTACATGAACAAATAGGGTACAGAAAATGTGATAAATATCACGTTATTAAGCTTAATAAAATAAATAAAAAGAGTATATAGAATAAAAATAAAGTAAATGACCTGCAAATATATTAAAGATATCTAGGCGATATGGGGGGATATTAGTTAAAGAAGGTATGGATCCCCATTTTTATGAGGTAAGATATAAATGAATGCATGTGCAGGTGGTTGTTATCACTGCTAAAAAAGTAATAAAAAAGAAAGAAAAGAAATACCGCACAAAAGATTTTAGTTTCTTTAGATATGATGAGTAGGGAAATAAAGTAAAGCTCATGATATCTCAAGAAACACCAAATCTGTTGTTATGTGTGGAGGTAATAGCAATTTTAAGAGCTTATTTATGTATCCTAAGATTAAAGAACAATTGGGTAATAGAGAATATATTCCCATGTAAGGATTACATATATTTTGTCATTGTAAATGTAATGACAATAGGTATAAATTTAACTTATAAGGTCACCAAGAAGAGAAATTCAGTCTATTTGATCTTCAGGATCTGGTTGTGTTGATGCTATGCAACTTCTTTTGTGGACGCTTGGATGGGCTTGTTGGTCAGTTTTATCTTTTCGATTTGCAGGAGAATTTGACAATGCTCGACATTTGGAACCTTCTGGTGAGTTATCTGGAGTTGACAGGCGAAGATTACGAATCACTGTTGAGAGGTCATCTACTGTTTTACAGGTATAAGAGGTAACTTTGTGAGAGAATCGGGTGGCAAATGGGAAACTCCAATGATACGGAATGGGATGATGTTGGAGAATTTGTAGATGGGGTTTCATCTCTCTTCTTTTAATGAGGGTTTGTTGCGAGTGTCCTTGGAAAGATAAAAATGTCTTTACTTTGAGCAGCTTCCATTATTTGTAGTTTGGTACGGAAATAATGTAATTTCAGGACAATATCTCTGGGGGGCCATCATCTTTTTTGGGGGCAAGGGTTTTGTGAATTCTGTCCATCTCCAGTCTTTCAATAGGGATAGATGGAGCAAGTTCCTGGAAGAGAGTTGTAATTGTGGAGTGGAGATCTATTATTGTTTCCGGTATTCCACAAATTCTCAGGTTAGATCTCCTGGCCCTGTTTTCAAAATCTTCAATGCGGGCGGCAAGGGATGAATTTTCCTCTGAGGGTTTCTATCTCCTCATCATGAGTATTAGCAATGTCATTTATTTCATCCATTCTGTGTTCCAATATAGTTGTGCGGTGTCCCAATTCACGGATTTCCCGGGTTAATTTCTCAGTTATGGTAACTGAGGTGATTTGAAGTGCTTTTTGGAGAATGTGTTCAAATTGACTTATAAGATCAGAGTCATTAGGAATATTTTGAAAAGTGATAAGAGTCATATGAAATTCAAAATCAGGTTTTAAATTCTGTGAGGAAGGAGTATAATTTCTTGTCAGTTTCTGTGTGTGAGATAAATTAGAGTGATTCTAACTGTGGGGGGAGGGGACTGACTGGGGGAGGAGACCGATCGGTGTCCCTATGTACAAGGGACACACCATCGGTCTCCTCTCCTCTGACAGGACATGGATCTGTGCGCACACCCGTATATGTATATCGTTGTGCGCTGGTCGGCATGTATATCTATTTAGCTGAATGATTTATAATGATTTCAGCAAATTCAGCACAAAGACAGGCTGTCTGCGATGTTCTTCAATAAACGCTAAGAACCAATGTGGTACTAGGGGGGGCAACCTTTCCGTGCCCCCTATGTTGTATAAAAATTGGTATGAATAAGAGAAATAGATGTCAAAACAAAGAAAATTAATGTATTAAAGCGGAAGTAAACCCATCGATTTAACAGTTTAAAAAAAAAAAGGCATGCCGTGAATGCTAACTGCACATTGGCTGTGCTCTCAACCAAACAGTCAAACCATCCAATGGCTGGTGTCATAACAGATCACATGTGCAGCACTGTGGCAGTTGAAGATTAAACAGAGGCAAAGATGGCAGCTTCATTGGCTGAAAACGATAGGGGGGTTTACTTCCACTTTAATTATTTATTTTAAATACCATGGAAGCATCTAATTTAAGCATGGCAATAAATGGCATGGAACTGTTTTGCCAACCCCCAACCAGCCCTATCTTGTTCAAGGTTAAACTAATAAGTCTGTTAATTATTAAAAATCTTACTATTGCATACTGAGGCTCAGTTACTGAGCTGATATAAATTCCAGGGGTAAAGTGCATTATTTTTTAACAGATTTAAAATGTTTAATTCTTAAAAAAAACATGGGTGATCACTGCCCTGGGGAACTTGTTCCAATACAATTTATATTTCAATTCTGTTTAGTCGGGAGCAGTGATCTTTTAAATGCATACAGTGGAACATTAAAAATGACCAATTCCTTTAAATAACATTCCTGGGGTATGCCCTAATCCTTCCTTTGAAGGGACACATTTCTGTGATGTACAGATAGTGCTGCAGCAACATTGACATTTACAAAGGAAAGAAGTTTTTAATTCCTGGCAAATGTCACATCATTGACAGCTTCGTTGTTTTAAATAGACAGTACGCAGACCCCTCGAACAGTCTACTGTGTATTTTGGGGGACCTTTGGAGGGGGTCCTAATGTTTTCCTTTGTAAATGTCACTTTTGCTGCAGTACATGCTACATCAAGAATGAAAAATGTCCTCAGAACCTTTAGGTCTGGTATGGAGACTGCATACAAAATAAAAACAAAATAAAAATATGTGAGGTCCTCCTAAAAATCTATTTCAGACCCTAAATCTGAGCATGCAGCCTGACTGACCAGGAAAGGGGAAGACAAACATGCAGATCCCCCCTGAACCATACCAGGCCACATGCTCTCAATATGGGGGGGGGGGGTCATATATGATCATTGACATCACTGGGAGCCCCATTCCTCATTGTACATAACAGCTGTCATTCACTGGATTTGTGAATTGGTGAGTGTCAAGAAAACATGTGTGGTTGGCAGTCATCGGGCATTGTGATTGACGCGAGTCTGCATCATTGGGCAAACTTGATTGAAGATAGATTTACAATGAAAGAATATTTGGAGCTACAACTTTTTTTGTGAATGAGAGAGGGAGGAGGCGCATACGCAAGGCTCGCTGAGCAGACATGGCTGCTTAGAGCTCTGCTTCTCCCTGGACATTACAGCCTCATATCACCGATTCACAAACGAATATCGCAATTTCACGGTAATACCTTGATTCCTTATACTACTGGGCATGAATTGATATGATGTATTCTGTGAGAAAAACGAAACTTAAGCCCACAAAGAGCCAAGAAGCGCAAATGAAAGCCGCAGCTAAAATGGCAGTAGCATCATTATGCCGCTCTAATTTACCTCAGACACAGAAACTGACAAGAAATGATACTCCTTCCTCACAGAATTTGATATGACTCCTATCACTCTTCAAAATATTCCTAATGACTCTGATCTTATAAGTCAATTTGAACAAATTCTCCAAAAAGCACTTCAAATCACCTCAGATACTATAACTGAGAAATTAACCCGGGAAATCCGTGAAGTGGGACACCGCACAACTATATTGGAACACAGAATGGATGAAATAAATGACATTGCTAATACTCATGATGAGGAGATAGGAACCCTCAGAGAGGAAAATTCATCCCTTGCCGCCCGCATTGATTTTGAAAACAGGGCCAGGAGATCTAACCTGAGAATTTGTGGAATACCTGAAACAATATTAGATCTCCACTCCACAATTACAGCTCTCTTCCAGGAACTTGCTCCATCTATCCCTTTTGAAAGACTGGAGATGGACAGACTTCACAAAACCCTGGCCCCCAAAAAAGATGCCCCCCCCCCAATGGTATTGTCCTGAAATTACTATTACTATTATTTTACCGAACTACAAATAATGGAAGCTGCTCGAAGTAAAGTTTTTCATTTTTATTTATTTTGTTTCATTAAAAAATGCATTCATCCGAAAATCCGATAATTAAGGTCAAATCTGTCATTGAAGGCTTATAGTGTCTGTCGAATGTTCTAAGAAGATTCGACGGAGCAGCTAATCTGATTTGACATAGAGAGAAAAGATTCAACATTATAGAGACAATAGCAAAAAAGGTTGAATGTGCCTAAACTAACTCTATTAGTCCAAGACTATTCGACATAGAGAGAAAAGATTTGGCATGAAGATTCGACTAAGCAGTCGCCGCAATCGTACATTTCCGGTCAAATGTTCCGCCTGCAAGCTATAGTAGAATTCTAATGTGTATGATACTAGTAATAATTATATTAATAATTATTATTACTAGTCAACCAACATTAGAATTCTTCTATAGCCTATGGGCGGAGCATTTGACAAATGTCCGCTCGCTGACTGCTTCGTTGAATCTTCATGTCAAATCTTTTCTCTCTACAGTAGGTGCCAGCGATATTGTGTCAATCTCGCCGCTTTTATCTGGTGAAAAAAGTGTAAATTAAAAACACACCACACGTTTTTAAAATACTTTATTAGACAGCTCCGGGGGTCTTCTCTTCTTCCGTCTTGGGGGGTCTTCTCGCCGGACTCCTCCGCTATCTTCTGCTAGCTCTTTTACTAGCGGAGGAGCCCGGCTTTCTTCTTCGTCGACAAGCCGCCAGGTGGTCTTCTTCCAGCTTCGGGGTCTTGTCCCGCTCTTCGGTTCTTCTTGCCGGGCCTCCGCTATCTTCTTATAGCTCTCTTACTAGCTTTGGCCGGATCTTCTGTTGCCGCCGCCGCCTTCTTCTCCTCTTCTTCTTCTTCTTCCTTTCAATGTTGACCCAAGCTGTCTCTGGCCGTAATGGCAGAGACGCGTTGTGCGGCGACTTATATAGGCATCATGCGCAGTGACGACGCAGAGAGTACCAATCACGTGGTTTCCATGGGGGAGGTCTTTTGGTGCCAAACACTGAGCGACGCCCCTCCCCCTCATGAGCCCATGCACGTGGCGTTGGAGGCGTGTACACTACGTATTCCCCATTCCGAGCCGGCTGTCCATGAGGCCTGTCTCCTCCTGGGGTCTCTGCACACCAGCTGCCTTTTTGCTTGGTGTTGCAAAGCATGCAGCAATCGGGTAAGTGCTCCTGGATCTAGGTCACCCCAGCTTGTAGGATGTGTTTCACTTAACGCATTTCTTTATCTTTCGTTACAACTTTATTCACCATACCCTCACCCACAAGATTAGTCTTTGCACTCACCCAGGTCATTGTTGTCACTTATCGCATATATTTCAGTCATCACATACATATTCCATTTTTTTCACCCACACTCCCCACTATCATTATGTCACCCATTGCATACATTTCAGTCATCACACACACATTCCATTTTTTTCTCACTCATACTCCCCACCATCATATTTGTAGATATACTGGATCCAGACTTATATACTACTTCTAATCCATATTAATTTTAAATACACATATATCCTATACTGCCATTTACATATATTACTTTTGAATGCATTATTTTAAATACATACATACTTCTTCCAAATACTCATACATTCTATATCTGTTCCCAGATTATCTTGTTTTATCACTCACACACCAGCACTGCTGTCACATGGAGATTATCCTTATTTCCAGGCGCCTCCCAACCAACGCCCAATGCTGCCAATGTAGACCACGCTTCCTCAGCTCCCGCAGTGGAGTTGATGCCTCTGACCCACCATGTGCATTTTACTGCATGTCGCACTCACTGCCAGGTTTGGTAAGTGCCCTTGGCAAACTTTCTTAATTATTTTTTTTTCCACTCAGTATAGAGTGTGGCTTATTATATTCATATATTTCACAGGAATCTGTCGCATCTGCTCCTGATGAGTGGAGAAGTATCCAAGAAACGCGTTGAGCTATACTTGATGCTACAGTGACACCTACTACACCTTGATGATTTTACTAATTTAATGATCCTTTACACTATAGTTACATCTATACAAGATGACCATGAGCATAGGCACCGGGCATGCCATTCTTGGCACTTGTGAGCCATACTATTGTCTTATTTATTACCACTTGATTTTCTTGTACTAATTTTGAACCATGTGTTTATCTATTTATACTTTGTATGACTATGTCTATGCCTTGATCGTATCACTTGTACATATATCAAATTACTCTTTTACTATATACTCATGAACAATAACCCAATTTCTACTCCAATCCTAGCATTTCAACTGCTTCATTTAAAGTCCAAACCTCCTTTGAGTATATAGGGACAAGGGGCGGGGTCATTGACTCATGTCACATGGTGACCACGCCCCCTTATGATGTCACCGCCCCAGCATCCCCCCATTCTAATGTTGTATGACACTAGTAGTAATTATATTTATTAATTATTATTACTAGTCAACCAACATTAGAATCTTCTATAGCCTATGGGCGGAGCATTTGATCATAAATGTCCACTCGCGGCGACTGCTTCGTCAAATATTTTCTCTCTATGTCGAATAATCTTGGATTAATAGAGTTAGGTTAGGCACATTTAACCTTTTTTGCTATTGTCTCTATAATGTTAAATCTGTTCTCTCTATGTCGAATCTTTTCTCTCTATGTAGAATAATCTTGGACTAATAGAGTTAAGGTTAGGCACATTCGACCACAGGTTTGATGGACACAGATCGCTATTGTCAGCGTCATGTCGATTCTCCTATCTATATCGAACTGTTGTCACAACGAAAAAGCATTTGTTTATATTGGATCTTTCGGTTTTCGGATTCTGCGCGTTCGTTATTGTTTGTTAAAATGATAACAAGATACCAGAAATTAGGACGAAAACGAATGCACGTGTCTAATGATTACATGTTTATCAGATTACTGTGCCAATACACGTATACCTTATATATTGTCACAGGGATTAGAAAGATCATAGACCATGCAGAGGCTATTGTACAACATATGTATATCCAATCATGAATTTTGGTGGAATCCTTAACCTTATCATGCGATTCATTTTTTAATAATATTATCATCAGTTACCACTGTTTTAGAAATCAACAATATGCAAGTGTGTATCTCTATGTATATGGTTATTAACGTATGTAAATAAGTGTTTATGGAATATTACATTTTATACCCACCATTGTACTCAATTGCTACCACGTGCTTCATTCAAAGTACCACCCTCTTGCTTCTTCCTTCTTGTATTGACAGGGATGGAGGCACATTACCTTACCAGGCCATGGCTTAATTTAAAGTCCCAATTTCCCCCTTTCCCCCAATTATAGTAATTATATTAAGGGATGGAAGCATGTGTTAGTGTTCAATTGGCCATATTCTTTATAACTAAACCTGCACCTAGACATAGTGGTCTTTTGATAACTTTGCCAAGCTTATCTTTTTTAGTCCTTACTAATTGATATCTAGCATTCAATTCTGTTGTTTTACTTCTTTGCATATTCATCAGGCATATTATAATATTTTAACTGTGCATATGATAGCATAAGTTTTGGTTTGTGATGTCGCCCGAATCTCATTGAGTTCGGCAGTTGCAATGCGCATTGTGGGCATTCTTTCTTACTTCACCTTCTTGATGCTTGTGGGGTGGACGCGTCGTCACTGCGCATCAACATCACGTCCTATGTTCTGGATGTACGGGGTCCTTGTGACGCTGCTCTGCCGGTGGGATTTTCCATCTCAGCTTCATTTAAAGTCCTCATTTCCCCCAATTACACAAATAACTTCAGGTGAAATACAGGACTCTCTGAAAACATGTGGTGTGGTTGTTTCAAGATGCACAATAAGGAGGCACTTGAAGAAAGATGGGCTGCATGGTCGAATCGCCAGAAGAAAGCCATTACTACGCAAATGCCACAAAGTATCCCGCTTACAATATGCCGAACAGCACAGAGACAAGCCTCAAACATTCTGTCACAAAGTCATTTGAAGTGATGAGACCAAAATTTTGGGCCACAACCCTAAATGCTACATTCGGAGAGGCGTCAACTAGGCCTATGATGAAAGGTACACTATTCCTACTGTGAAACACGGAGGTGGATCACTGATGTTTTGGGGATGTGTGAGCTACAAAGGCACAGGGAATTTAGTCAACATTGATGGCAAGATAAATGCAGTATGTTATCAAAAAATATTGGAGGGACATTTGCATTCATCAGCCAGCAAGCTGCGCATGGGACATACTTGGACATTCCAACATGACAATGATCCAAAACACAGGGCCAAGTCGACCTGTCATTGGCTACAGCAGAATAAAGTGAAGGTTCTGGAGTGGCCAAATCAGTCTCCTGACCTCAATATCGTTGAGCCACGCTGGGGAGACCTGAAACGTGCAGTTCATGCAAGACAGCCCAAAAATTTACAGGAACTGGAGGCTTTTTTGCCAAGAGGAATGGGCAGCTTTACCATCTGAGAAGATATATAACCTCATTATTATTATTATTCAGGATTTATATAGCACCAACAGTTAACGCAGCACTTTACAATATAAAAGGGAGACAATACAATTATAATACAATAAAATACAAGAGGATTAAGAGCCCTGCTCAGAAGAGCTTACAATCTAATAGGGTGGGGAAGATGGTACAAAAGGTTGTAACTGTGGGGAATGAGCTTATGGAAGTGGTAAAAGATTAGATGGACGCGTGATAGGCTTCCCTGAAGAGATGGGTTTTCAGGGATCTCCTGTAGGTAGCAAGATTAGGGGATAGTCGGACAGGTTGAGGTAGCGAGTTCCAGAGGATTGGATAGGCTCTGGAGAAATCCTGGAGATGAGCATGGAAGGAGGAGACGAGGGAGGGATTGGAGAAGAGGGTTGGCAGATGCTGAAATGTGGGTGTAAGGGCTTACCTAGGTTGGAGTCCATGGCGCAGAGATGTACGCTAGCCCTTGCAAATAAGCACAGCCCAAGGTAACAAAGAGATAAGCTACCTGGGCTGTGAATCTGTGCACGGGGGCTTGACAGGAATAGCCAAGGGATAGTCAAGGTAAAGCCGCAGTCAGGGATTCCAGAAGTCAGGATAACAATAAACAAAGCCAGGGTCTGAAGCCGGGGTCAGTCTTGGAACACTGGATCTCTGCAACAGGAGCACAAGAACACTTGGCACACATGACAAAATGAACTGCCAAAGCCCTCAGAGTGAGACAGGGTTTTATACCCAGCTAATTAGGTAACCTGCCTCAGCTGATCCAGGAGTGATAGGTATAGAGAATTGCCCACAGTACTTTATGCTAAAACTAGACATGGCTGGAAAGCAGGCTGAATAAAACTGACATGTGGCTCAGAGGTAAAGAAACAGGAGCAAAAACTGACAGTCATGAGTTCAATACCACCCAGAGCCACTTGGGGCACGACCACGCCTGGCTATCTAAAAGGCACGGTAGGGACCGTGACAGTGGGTAAGATGGATAAGCCTGGCAGCAGCATTCATGATAGACTGAAGAGGGGATAGCCTATGGAGAGGTAGGCCAGTGAGAAGGGAGTTGCAATAGTCAATGCGAGAGATAACAAGGGAGTGAATGAGGAGCTTGGTGGTTTAATTTGTTAAAAAGGGGTGAATTTTAGCGATGTTATGGAGGTGAAGTCTACAAACTTTCGACAATGATTGGATTTGAAGCTGAAAGGACAAGTCAGAGTCTAGGATTACACCTAGTACCCTGGCTTGAGGGGATGGACTGATGGTTGCATTGTTGATTTTGATAGAAAAGTCATGGAGGGGGGCACGAAAGGTCAAGCAGTAGGTGTATTGATTAGTGACCGTTGGTTTTAGCAGTTAGTAAATCGTTGGTGAGTTTTAGTAAAGCAGTTTCTGTGGAGTGCTGTGAGTGAATGCCAGACTGTAAGGGGTCAAGAAGGTTATTTTCACTGAGGTAGAAGCTAAGACAGTTGTAGACTAAGTGTTCTAGAAGTTTAGAGGTGAATGGGAGCAATGAGATGGGTCTTAAGTTGTTCAGGTTGGTGGGGTCCAGTGAGGGCTTTTTAAGTATGGGAGTGATCTACACATGTTTTAGAGGGGAGGGGAGGGTACCACTAGAGAGGGAGAGATTGAATATGTGAGTGAGGGAGAATAGGATAGCAGTAGTGGGTGACCGTAGTAGTTGTGAGGGACAATTGGTTAGGTGGGCATCTGAGAAAAGTTTTGTAACCTCTTCAGTAGTATATTTTGGAACACTGAACCTCTAGTGAATTGTTTGCACAAACCAAGACAAAAATATTATTTGGATTGCAGGCTATTTTGCATTTGCAGCAGTCAAAAATCCTGCAAATAACTAGCTAAAGCTGAACTCCAGGCTCTCCCCACCCTTCCTTAGTTATTGCTGGCTTTGAAAAATTAAACCCTACCTAAATGCCTCATCCACAAATACCACAAAAGACTTCAAGCTGTCATTGATGTTAAAGGGGGCAATACACAGTATTAAGAACTGGGGTATGGAAACTTTTTATCAGGGTCATTTGGATAGTTTCTGTTATGATTATGATTTAAAAAGTGTAAACACAGTTGATTGATAATAAATGGCTTCAGCCAAACACTGTGAAAGAAAAGTTTTGGTGTTATCATTCATATTCTCAGAAAAATGGCCCAGAAATCATAAATCCTGCCAGGGTATGTAAACTTATGAGCACAACTGTATATTATCATGTAATGTTACTAAGCACTGCACTTTTTTCTCACATTTTCAGTTTGGTATCACAAATTGTTTGTGCTGGCAGGTTTTTTTTCTTTGAATATTTTTCACCTAAGCACAATGATTACTTTGTTTTTATTTTTATTTTAATGCATAGAATGCATTCGGAGAAAAAAACTTCTACCTTTATCTCCACTTTAAAAATAGTCTATCAAACATTTTTCATGTGGTCACCGCATAAAGCTATTACAGCATATTATTATCAGTTCCAATTCATTTTACAGTAGTTATATATTTTTCCATTTTACTCGCTGTTTTTGTTCTTTATCATGATAAAAATATACTGTGAATAGCATATCAAAGAAAATAAACAGTCATTAAGCGCTAGACATAAAGCATTAACTTAGCTTGCACAGGCAAGGGTTGTTACATGCAAGATGTAGTACAAAACCAAGACCATTACCGTTATGATCCTGAATATCATAAATTTGCAAGACAAAATGGAAAAAGTGACCTTTTGACATAGCTGTGTACTTGTTTTAGATCAATTTACTGCTCATTAAATGCAAATCAGTGGCTGTAACAAGCTATGTATTTTAATCATTTAAAGTGAACCTGGCAATCTTTACAAGCTAAAGAAAAAGCTAATGCAAATCATTCCTGATTACATATTGCTATGTTTATTATGCTGTAGATATTTGTATATATATGAGATATAAGGCGCCAGGAGACAGTTCTTACAAATGAGCAAAGCTTCCAGGAAGCCTATGAAATGGTTTAAGTGCTCGGTTCCTCTGTGTACTGTTTGATATTCTATGATGCTCCCTAAGGTCTTCCTGTGCAGTATTCTGTGCCACGACCTCTCAGATATATTTGTTTTAATGAGAAATAATTAAAATGAAAGACACTTACGAAGGCAAGTGTTGATCCTGCCT